>BMAO01005677.1:0-92332 GCA_019973975.1 Trichonephila clavata
TTAGACGATGCAGCTTCAGTTTATGAATTTAACTGAAGAGGAGCACCAAGAGCGAATTTTGCACAAAAAAGAACAAATAAATAGAACTACAAAATAACGTATGTAAATAATAATTTTACAATTTGAACCATGAGTAGTAACAGTTACATAATCTGTACAATGGGACTTGAGGTGGCCAAGGAGTACCCTTATCTCCCTAGTTTTACTAGTAAATCATTCAGTACTTGAGCTAACTGCAATTCTTATTTTTGTTCACAATTCTTAGTATTAAAAAATGTTTTACATTTTTATCCTAAGAATTGAAAACAAAAAATTTCTTTACAAGATTTCATGGTTCACAAAATGAAAAACAACTTTCGATTTAATATCAATAGTAAACGGAGAAGAAAATATTTGTTATTTTCTTTCTCTTTAACTCATCGTATTCTCATTAAAATACACATATACAGGCATATATGTATATTAATATATATATATATATATCACAGGAGAAGAGGTTGAGATCTCACAAAACTTTGTTTAATCCTGTTTCACTGTCCTAAACCAGTGACAGCTCGAGAAATCATAATAGTTTTCCACTCTAGCTACATTTCTCTTTTTTGGTTTGTCATGGTTCCATGTTCTTGGTTCTTCCGGTATGATCTTAAGATTCTTGGGATTTATTAGTCTTCTTTTTAATTATTTACTGCTATATATATATATATCTTCCAAACTGTGATAATCTGACTTTAGTGTTAACGTTAAAAAAACTATGATTTAAATAAAAACAGCTTTTTTGATTATTTTAGTAACTCTCATAATTATCATTTGAACTCACTAACATATAATTATTTCACAAATTTAGCTGATACTTTCTTTTTACATATTAAGCCATCTATTCTGCATTAATTTGAAAAACATTCTTACAGAAATTTAAAAAGTGTTTTTGCTAAATTAATTTGAAAAATATTTTCCCATGTGCTTTTTAATTAAATCATTTTAATCTACTTTATATCAAAGGATAGTTTTTTTTTCGAATGAAATATTAGCTTTTTAATTTTTGAAGTCATTACGTAAATTGGGTCGATATTTGACACTGTTTACTTTACCAAAAGCAGAATTTTTAAAATATTACCATAAGAAAAAAAGAAATTTTTTTTGTATCACCTTTTAGTTCTGATCGATAGTTATTTTCGCAGTTTTAAGATAACATCAAATTAATATTTTTTTCTTTGTTGGCTTTATATTAATCTCGTGTTTTTTATGTTAATGCAAAATGTAAGACAAAAGTTTACAACAAACATTTATGCATTAAAACACTGAATAGTGCAGTTAGACAAAGCCTATTGTAGAAATTGATCAATAAATAAATAACAAATTTAATCATACGTAGGATAACTTTGCAAAATATTTTAAATTACCAGTTCTCCTTAGGCGTATTTTATAACATAACTTTATATATATATATAATATATATATATCAAATTTTTAATATGTGTTTTTCATAGAAAAAAGTTTAGGTACTATATATATATATATCCTAGATGTAGTATACCCGTTCTTCGTACGGGTGAATTGAAAAATTAAACAATACAGATTGAAGGATAATGAAGTTTTTAACGAGTTAATTTTACGTGAATTGAATATTAAACAAACAAAAAAGCTTTTTGAGTATCTCAGTTGAAAAAAATCATATTTGTTAAATTTTAAGTCTCTAGTTCCAATAGCTGATGAAAAGGATTTTTTTTTTATTTCTAACTCCCCGTAACTCCCTTGTGAGTCGATTTTCGAAAACACCTTCCTAAACTGATCTCTGCGCAGCAAATATTGCTACAAATTTTGAGTAAAGAATGCTTAAAATAGTGAAAATAATTTTTATCTGTATGTGTAATACATTAATATTACTTTCTGTTGTATTTAACTTGTATTAAAATTGTAATATTCGCAAGCAACACCGTTCCTTACATTACAATGATGAGCCAACATAGCGAAATGTGGGCGATTGAGCCAAGTTTTATCATTTTTGGCGACCATGTTAACTACTTGGCAACTGAAAGGTGCAGTATTTGATATGCTGAAGCGCTACCTGGTGGGAAGTTGCAACAAAGGCGATAGCACAAAAAGCTACTCCACGAAAAAATACATATACACATGTCAATTTTCATAGCGATCGGTTGAACGGTATTGGAGTGAAGCGAGCTCATATATACAAATTTCCAATTACATATAGAGAGAGATTCTAGCCATTACCTGCCTGCTTCGCGAGATATATTATGTTATTACATGACTATTTATTGCTTTTAAAATTTGATGCGTAAATCCTAGTATTAAACTTTCAATTGTAACCAAAATCGTTCTTATAGATCACGATTCTATATTTAAAAAGCAAGAATCTTGAATTTCTAAGATAAAAGTATATTTATCTCTCACGCCCCCCTAAGCCCCCTCTCCTTGAAATTAATTTAAGCAGAAATCCCCATTTTAAGCAAATCTACTGAGCAAAAGAAACTTTATTGCCATATTGGAAGTCCGTAGAGCTCAAAAACGGGAACGTTTGCCCGCAAACCTTCTTTAGAGTCGATTTCCGGAAACCCGTTCTTAGAGGATCTCTGCTTATCAAAAGGAACATGCTTGTCATATTTCAAGTCTGTAGGTTTCTTTGTTCCGGTGATCTCAAGATAAGTGAGCGAGTCGCTTTTCTCCAATTTTATATATCTGCAGGCGCAAACAGAAATTTTTCAAGGAGGAGAGGGGTCGAAGGACAAAAATTTACAATTCTCGTATCATACCCCAATACGCCGCCAAACATATTCCTTTGATTTTGGCGATTGTCGGGAACAAAAAATAGTAAAAATAAATTATTGATTAAATAATTAACATTAATCAATAAAACAAATTATTAATAATAAATACTTACTTAAGTTTAAACGTACTATATATATATATCGGGACGTACCGATATACTGCCACTCATATATATATGTATATTCTTTCATTTTTAGCTTAGTTAAGAATAACATCGTTTCCCTCTTGAACTTTTATTTTTATTTAATTTGAGGTTTGACTTACTGTTTTGATTATTGGTGAATAATTATTTTAATCATTCGTTGGAGAGGTCATTAAGATAATTAAAACTACCAACTTCACACATTTTTTTTTCAAAGAAATATGCGCATACTTTAAGTAATACAAGTAGAAAACAAGGGAAAAAATCGATTTGATCATTGAACGTGATTACTAAAGAGCATTTGAAAGTGACAATAAAGAGTAAAAACATTTTTTTTAAAAAAAGCTGCGATTTTAGATCACGAAAGTTTTTAAGCGATTTGTAATGTGTTTATAAGCATTACTAATCGCCTAAAAACATAAATAAAAATAGAGCTTCCCTCTCCTAACTTTTCCACCACACTAACAGGAGGACATTGAGCCTCGACAGATTTAACGTGCATCTTCCTTGTAACACGGCGGGTCTTCAGTGGCACCGGAACTCGAACTCGTGACACTCCAGTCATAAGTTAGCGACCCTAACCACTGTTCTACCACCGCCACGAAATATGTGTTGAAATAATCAGGAATAAATAATAAGGAAAAAATTTTATATTTATAAGCAAATAAATATATTTCAAAATTATTCCTCAAACCTATAATAAATACACACACGATTGACTTCCCATTGAAAAATAAATGTAGCACTCATTGAGTTTTTGCACACAACATTAACTTTCTTCATTCAAATGTGAATAAATTAAAAACAATAAGTCTTAAAAACATCCAGAACAATTAATGTTTTTTTTTTTTTTTTTTTTTTTTTTTTTTTTTGCTTTTAAGGAGCTTTATTCTTTTTTAAAAAATGGCGGAACAGAGCGTTTCTCAAGCGTCACAATAATGGAAAAAAAATGAAGTAATTTAAAAAGATGAAGTAGCAGTTTAATTCATTAATTCTTCTCTGACACTCGTGGATTCAACTAGGAATGCAGATTTCCCAAAAAGAAAGAACTTAAAACAGTTTTAAACAAAGCCAGGAAAACGGTTAAGATTCGTATAATTACTTCCGTTGTAGATTTCTGACAATACGTCTCTCCGGCGTGAAATTCTCCCGCTGAAGCAGTGAAGACGAAATTCTTTTTCTCTGCAATGCTTTGAAAATGTTCTATATTCCGTGACAGTTGCAGTTTGACGCATTCAAAAGATTTATTCAGAGGATTTAACATTTGAATTCCGGAATTTTTCCCCTTATTAGAGACATTCTTTCGTCGTTTAAGTGCTTCTTAGTATTTTTTTTTATTTTAATTTCGCATGAATTATTTAATAATTTCTGAGAATTTCCAAAGTATTTCTAGGAACAGATGTAAACACATTTACAAATGCCCTTAAGAAGCAAAGAAAAGTTGAGTTATATGTTAATAATTCTCAGAACTTTAACGACGTATATATATATATATATATATATATATATATATAGGCGAGAGCCGGATAAAATAAACTCAACTGGTTTTTGATAAAAATCTCAAAGGATATATACTATAAACGATTGTAAAAATAATCACTTGTCAAAAGAAATAATATTTATTTTGTTGTTATAAAATAATTTATTTAAAAGAAAAAGGATAAGTTTAAGGTATTGTGGATTAGTTGGGTAATATGGAAGAGGTAGTTTAAACCACTGAAAAACTAATAAAGACTTCTTAAAATGTAGTTATTTTTAGCTATAAAAGCCATATTTTTAAAAATACGTGAAAGTCATTTCTGTTTTTAGTCTATTTACAAAGGTCATAAGTATAATCTTTCTCTGCTCCAATACAATCAAGGTATTCCCACAGAAAACAGTTGACATATTGAATCCTAATTTTCCTTCGTTGGTCTTCTGAGAATTTTCCGTTACAGAAGATACATTCGGCTTCTTTATTTTTTGGTTCTTTAGCTATGACATGAAGTCTGTTACAAATGATACATTAGAATGGAACGATCCATTGCTGCGCGTCGGGTATTATGAATGCCTTGAATTCCATAATACCCTACACGTCATCTTGAAAAACGAACCTTTAAACTGAAGGACAAAACATTGTCGGCAAAAAACGACCACAGTATTAGAAACTACAATTCTTTTAGTATATATTTTGCCTAACTTTAATGTTCAAGTCACATGTGTACTAGTAACTTAAAATGCGTGAAAACTTACCTGGAAAAACTTTTAAAAATCGCAAAACACACTTTGTTTTGGCGAGTGATAAGGCAACAAGTGGTCAATTCTCATTGCAATGCTTCATGACAGTATCTCTTCTGCAGTTCAAGCTTTCCCTTCGCAATAGCAGCTACAAACAGAGCCTAAGGAGCTCCAGTTGCTTGCCTCACTGCCCAGGCAACCAACTGGATCCCAAACATCTTTTTAACTGTCCTTCCAATGTTGGTGCCCTTTTTAAAATAGACAATGACTACAGCATGGGCATCCTATACTCGGATCGTGCCATGGATGTTGCCACGGCAGTGATTCACGCCTTTGGCAATATTTGACTCATTTCTATATCTTTATTTTGTTATATACAGCTTTGCACTTTGTCATACACGACAACAACAATAACAACAGAGCCTAAACTTTGTATTCTATATTACCTAACTATTCCATATAATACACGATTCTCATCTACATTTCATAACTTTCAACAATTGCGATAACTTATTTTATAAGTAATCCTACTGTTACAAAATTTTAAAATACAAATTAGAATTTATTTCGGGTGCATTCGTCTTGTTTTGAATTTTATTACTTAGCTAAATTTAATATGTATTTTGGGACAACTTATTACAGATAAAATTTAAGAAAAGAAAATGTAATAATTTTTAAATGTTTAGTTGATTAGTAATAAGACATAGAATAATTTAAATTGAGAATCAGTGGCGCAACAGCCCATGACCTCATGGTAATTTTTGGAAAAATCCTTCTTCCTACAGTCTTCTCGATGATCCTTGCTGATATCATTTTTTTAGCCTAATTTTGTCGCCAATTGCGATGAAGTTGCCTTTTTGGTAACCTATGTCACATATATGATTGGCATAATCGTATTTTTTAATTGTCTCCTGGAAACGAACTTTGTCTGCAAAACTCAATTTTCTCATGAGGACAACATTGCTGCAGGGAAAATAACATACGTGGCTCACTTCAAAGCATTGCTTATGCGCATACATTCCTTTCAAAAAAATATTTGATATGGTGTGCCCTACATCTTCAGTTGGCACAATGAGTTTCGAATCAGTGTTCTTTTAACTTCCTGTGAAAGGAAGTGCAAAGTAATTATGATCATTATTCCACTTAATATCTCTATTCAGCGTGACCAAAAAAAAATTTCTTGAAGCGCATACATTCATTTATTGTAATTTAATAATTTAATTTCAAAAAGAAAGCATTTCAACTAACAAAAATAAATATACTTTTTAAAAGTATTACGAAATTTTTAATCGTAAAGTGGCTTTCGAAAATGTTCAAATGCCCTCTAATATGCTTTTAAATAAGGTTACATTTCGAAATGCTTTAAAGTTTGAATATGCTACCTCCAACAGTCGATTCATAAAATCAGATAAGAATGATTTATGTACTGTGTGTGAGGCATTTGCATTATCTCTTTTAAATTCTTACATCTGTTCTTAAATTATTTGATTGAACTTTCAAACCTCATTACGCATATCTGATGAGCATTGATAAGGAAAATATTAAGCTTCTTGTGATGAATACATTATTTCCACGAAACTGGTTAAAATAAATGCGTTTTCTTGGGTAACAATGCATATGTAGGGTTACATATTTATAAATATGTATATATATGAAATTGCTAATAAAAGGAAGAAGTGCATTTATAGTCCTACATTTATAAATATACGTACAAATATTGTATTTCAAGATTATTAAGTTTTGTATTCTTTTAAATAATAACTTGATTTTAAATTAGCATCATTTTTCGACCGAGATAAATGGGCATTTGAAGACAAGATTTAAGTATACTCAAATGACTAAGACCACACCAGAAGTACTCTCTGAAAACACCAGTTTCCTTTTTATGAAATAATGTATTATTGCATTATTTTCTGGGTCATTACTTTGACAAAGACGCTGTTAAGGTACTCTATTTATCAAAAGGAAATTTTAAAATAATTAGCTTTTGTTATAAATATATAATAATTATTCTACAATAACTTATAAGTTTTATCTTTATTTCAAAATGATTGCTTTCATTGGCTAAACATATAAAGCCACGTAATTTCGTTAAAAAGGAACACTTTGACAAATAAAAAATTTATCAACGTAGCCCAGTGTTTCTCAAACTGTGGGGCACGCCTCCCTTGGGGGGGGGGGTAACAACCCTGCGTGGAGGGGACGCAAGCATATTAAAAAGTCAAAAACAAAAAAATTATTTTTAAAAAAATTATTAATTTACTGAATAAACAAACATAATACGTACATTCTGACATAATAAAAAATAAAATTCACATATATCCTGATATAAGGCACTTAAAAAATATAATTGCAGCGCAATGTATTTTATAATTAATTTAACAATTCTAAGTGAAGATCAAGTTCATTAATTACCAGTGACCCAATGGACTTCTAATATATAAAATTATATGCAAAAATTAACACTTATCTCGATAATTTATATGGTTTATAATTAATCCCTCAAATGCCGATAAAAAACTACGCGATCTCCCCAATGCCATCGTTTAACTCGTAGGCGAGCGTATTTGATATTTTGGGAAGAGAGGGAGGGTGGCGTAGGAAAAGAATAAAAGCAAATCCTCTTAAATGAGTCAATCCTGTACAAACACTGTCAAGGTGATTTTATTGCATTCCAAAGACTTCAAAATAATTTTATGGAGAGCATAAAAGATCATACTTCGGAAAGACGTATATGTACGTCCGGGACAATCATCACACTAGTTAAGCGAAACGTTTATATACGCCGGTGACACTTAAGAGGTTAATGTCGTATTGTAGGTTTAGCTCCGAAGTATAATATTACTGAATTCAATCCATTGTTGTTGTATGAGGGGGGGCGATGAAAATTATGATTGAATATTGGGTCGCAAATATTGAAAGCTTGAGAAGCACTGTGTGACGTAGCAAATTATTTTCTTTCTATTCTGGTTATGATGAGAGGAGAATGTTTAGTATAAATAAGGTACCTCGTATTTTTTAGCCACGGAAAAATTAATTAACATGGGCTTAAGAAAATGGCTTACTGAACGTTACGAAAAAAGTTCGTAGTGGATGAATTACAGTCATTGTCGGATCATTTCATTGGCGATTGCAGCTTAAAAGTACAAGGTCCGTAACCGATAGCCCTTGTAAAACTTCGAAGTACGATATTAAACACTCATTTCATTGACATATATGAGGAATCTTTAGTGGCGCTTGAAAGCGCTTCCATCGTCCTCCCCCCCCCTCTCTTTACCTTAGTAACATCAGTAAAAAGCTTTCATGTTACTTCATTCGAGGAAACGGAAGGAATTGCATTGGAAGTACGAGGAGAGAAACAAGAGTCAAACCCTTTTTAGTCAAGAACTGTTGTACCATCAAGGCTGTTATCCTGATGGAAAATCAGTCAGAATTCGCTGAACTGAACTTCAATTAACTCCCGACAGCTCCACAATATCTTCAATGGTGAGTCGTTGACACTGGCGTAGCTAGTTCCGAGTGGGCCCTGTATCAAAATTCCTTTCTTAAATATGGGATCCCTGTTTTTGGAACTGTCGTCACACATGTTGGTGTACCTGTAGCTTTGGGGCCCCGTATCATTGATACGGCTAATACAACCCAGGTCATCGATCTTCCTTGATGATTTCATGAAGTTTTTAACATTTTCATGTGTTCCTGCAGTGAAAGGATCAGAACGAGATCTGACCTCACTTAACATTTCACCATTTTTGATATGAGAAAACGCTCAAACATTTGAGTCCCCCCCCCCCGCATCATCCTTGTACGCCGTTTTTCAACATTTCAGGATATTCTGTTCTGTTTTTAAAAGCAAAAAGAAGAGTTTCACCGCATGTTGTTCACGAAAATCAGCTATTGCAAAAATGACACAATCACATAAAACAGAAGCCACTATTAAGTCCCTTGTGCAACTAACCTTTACCTTTTTCATCGACGGTACTCTGATTACTGACTTAAGAATGTTAGATCTAAGCATTCCTAAAAGCAAAACGTGGCACTACAAAAGCTCTACCAACCAAAAAATAGTTCGGTTTCTTTTGGGTACCCCCCGTAACATTTTCCCGCTCACTTTTCTATGCAGATAACATTACGCCGTATCCACACATGCATCCCTAAAACATTACAGAATTTTTTCATCTCACATCACACCGGCAGCCATAGTCGGAAACACAACAACATCTGCACTACACCTAGAAGCTGAGCCTCGAATTCTGTATGTAAGAAGGGACCCCCAACCCCAAGAGAATGGAGAGCAAAAAAAACAAAAATTTTAAGTAAAGCGTAAAGAGACGTTAAGTTTTGCCCTTCTCCATCACCAATGAATAATTCTGTAGTCTTAAAGCACTCAATAGTTTGAATATATATGTATCTAACTATAAATATTGTAATGAATAACTTTAGATGCAATAAAACAATAATTTAATTCCTTAAATCTCATCCGTTTTCACAATACGTCACACCGCCCCTAGTATTTTATCTCTGACATCCAAAATTTTGATTTTAAAGCATTTAAGTTCTTTTCCACAGCTTTTTAGTAAAACATTATATCATATTTTAAAGTTCATTAATCTTGTTTGTTTTTAACATATCAAATATATTCTTGCTTGTATATCATAAAGTTATTTTACTAAAAATGACCTTCAAAATGATACAACATGTGTAGAGCATATTTAGTGTTTTATCATTTTCAACTAGGTAATTTAACCTCCTATAAAGAATCTTTAATGTCTTCACTAATAAACTTCAATTAAAATACTAAGCTAGTAGAGTTACCCCTTGCTTAAATGGAATGATATAAATGCAAAATCAAACAGCTTGCCATAAGACCAGAAAGTTTTTCGAAAAGAAAAGGAAGATTACCTTTCGTGTAAAAAAATAAAATAACTTAAATCGTTCGAATCGAGAAAAGGGGTGGGGGTAGGGGATAGCTGTTCTCGAAACATTTGTTTTCGGATGAGAAAATACGGAAGCAACCCAGGTTGGTTTTGGACTACTCGCACTCCAGCAAATAAACAGAGCCTGATTCCGCTGTCTAATGAAGCGGGGTGGAATCAATACTTCCAATGGAAGAATTCCCCGTCTGTGCTTACCCGGGACAATCATTTAACTTTTTACTTTGTTTTCGGAGCGGGGGAATCGCAGGGAAATCTTTCCTCGCAATAATTCTCATCCGCGTCTCTAGTTTCCGATCCATTAAAATGTTAATAGCTAATTTGAAAACAGTGTGTCAGACGAGCATTTGGGGCTAATTGACTTCGAGATTAACAAAGTGTTAAGGATTCTGGAGCAGATGTGTTCACGAATTCAGAAGCATTTGGAGGGGCTGTTCCGAGCATGTAAAGTAGAAGTCAAATGTTTCGAATTTATTCTAAGGCTCTTTAAATTTATTCGATGGTTGAACTGCTGGGCTGTTCTTTTCTAAAATGGTTTTCGTGGCATATAATTTTTGTCTATTCAACTGGAAAGGTATTTTTTAATTGTAATACTTGTACCTATATTCAACTAGCGTTTTAAAGGATGGTATAGTTTCGTTTAGTTTTCTTTCGTTTCCATTTTAGTATAATTTCTGATGGTTAATAACAAAAGACTTCTACAGGAAAAGTATTTGAAAATTAATTGCCCGAAAGAGTGAATGTTCTAAAAAAGTTTCTAAGCTGAAAACTTTAAGTCTAATGTTAATAAATTTTCGTCTTATTATACATAATATTATTCTATACATTTGTTTCTGTAACTCTTTCTTCCTCTTTCTCTGTTTTTTTAATCATTAGTCCGTCTCCAACTTTTCGGTCATAAGATTCCACGAGCAGCCCAATACAGTATAGAACGATATAAAAAGTCATAAAGGGCACACCCAGTAACCTTTAAAAAATATAGTTAAAAACAGCAGGATATATTTTGAGGTATCTTCAGTCATGGACAGGAGTTAGAATCTGCCAGTACCATTCGATACATATAATTTTGCAAAAAGTCATGACCAGTTGCACGTCTAAAACAGGCCACGCAGATTGCTCAATACAAGGAACCAGAAGTTCTTGTTGACGTATTCTGAAAGAAGCTCCACTTATTCCCTGGAGACCTCTTTTTGTACAGACTGGAACGTTTGGATCGAGATATGAAGCGTTTTATATCCCGATCACGCAAAGATAAAGAAAAATATAGTTACGTCATTAGAGATTCACACTCTTGGACAACATATTTGCCCTCTCATATCCATATATTCTGCAATGACTTGGGAGCCGCTGCAATCAGCTCTATATGTTCTACAGCTTATCTATTTTCTCTGCAAATCCTGAAAATCTCCCATGTACAGTGATCGGCAGTTGTTTAAGTCGTAATTGCCGCGTTGGAGTGAATAAAAGAAGACGATGTTTTCCTTTTCACACTGCTCTATCCTGTCTATTGCGAAAAAAATGGCTGCTATTTCCTAGTCAAAGTAGTCAGAATGTTTTCAAACAACAAAAGACTGTGTAAAGTCTGTAGAGAAAATTCCAGCTCCAGTATTTTTAATCACCCCTTCAGCCGAACCATCAATATAAACGTGTAGCCAAGAATCATCCGGGTAATGCTCTCTATGTGTATGTATGCATGAGTATACAGAAATACCTCGAGTTATGCTAACCTTACTTACGCGCACCCGGAGAGAGTTATGCAATTTTCAAATCTCGTCGATTCGCGCGGGTTTTTTTTTTTTTTCTTTTCTTTTTTCTTATCACTGACACTCGGGCAGAACCAGTGCCAGAGCTTGATGAAATTAATAATGTGATCTATGAAGTTGTCGATCTTGCAGGCAAATAAATTTAAAAGTGGCTAGTGATGACATTTAAGAACTGCTGCATTCCCACAATCAGGAGCTGACGATTGATGAGCTGATAGAAATGGAAGGGCATGGCACTGAAGAACTTCCGTCTTTATACCCAGTTCAATCAAAAGATCGAATAACGGTGGGAAATTTGATAGGAGGAATTTGAAAAAGGGTTGCAAATTTCAAAAAAGATAAACTCCAACGATGGGCGTATTTTTTTCTACAAAACAAGGAATAAAGAAAATTATTAGCATGTTAATAATTTTGTTGAGAGAAAAAAATTTTTTGAGTCGGCAGACTACTTTGTTGGATTTTATGAAACCATCTACATCAGGTGTGGGCAGACTTTTCTATGGTACGGGCGACTTTTAACTTTTTCAAGGTGTTGCGGTTCTCCTAGTCTCCAGTCTAGCTGGCATCGGGGTTCCACAAATATGTTTCTTTCAGTATATACGTCTTAGATCTTAATTAAGGCGGTCCCGCCCCCCCAAAGTGGTTTTGCGGTCCACTGGTCAATCGCGATCGACTTAATGCCCTACCCTGATCTACATCAAAATAACTTCGGTTTGCGATTTTGCATTTGTGTTACTTCAGATTTTAATAAACATTATTTTTCTAAATAATTATTTTCTTTCATCTCCGGTTCCAAATAAAAATAATTCATATGTATTTATAAGCAAAATCATACCCTGACTTACGTGAATTCGACTTACGCAGTTATCACTCACCCCTACTTATCACGCAAGTTGGTATTCCTATGTATAACATATAAAGGTTTTGCAGAAATTTTGGTTTTTCTTCACTTCTCTGCTGAAAGGATACTGTGGCCAGGCAGATCGTTTTGTAGGCTAAGAATGTTTTCTCTTTCAATAATGCTAAGGGAATACAGGAATCATCTTGAAAAAAGACTTGGCTACGTTTGGTAGCGAAATTTAAACATAAAACATATACACTAGGGAACATTTTAGAACGGTCTGGGATGATTGGTTGGGGCACAAAACCTGACTTTGTAGGGGGTCCCTAATATTTTCCATTCACCACTGATATTAAATAATGATATTAAACTTCACGCGATATAAAAGTCCTAAACAAAATGCCATGTCAAAAATATAACTTGTTAAAATTAAAACTTAATTTTTATGTATGTTAATTGTCATTAACTATTTCATTTTATTTCTTTAAATTTACCAAACTTCAGTAATTACACAGTATTATGTACACCTGACGATTGTAATTTATTTGTGTTGTAATTTTTTTTCAATTCCAGAAAACTTTATAAATATTTTAGTTAAAAAAAAGAATCAACAATATCTTTACAAAAAGATTATTTCGTAATTATTTTTATCGTTTGAGAATCTTACAGAGTTTTTCCTCCTTTTCAAAACGCATTTCTAAATTTTATACAAACATTCAAAAAATAATTCTTTGGACTACATAGGAAAGGAAAATTCTTTTGTACAACACGAAAATCTTTTTCATCTCTAAAGATGGCGCTGTGAGTGAACAAAATCGCTGATCCAACAAAACTTGTGAAGATATCCGGATTCAAATTGCAACTCTTTCATATTGTGAAGCTCGTTCAAAGAAATAAATTTCTAAGGCTGATATTACATTGGAGATGAGAAATGTATTCTATTTACATAAGAGAGAGAGAGAGTAGATGCCTTACAGAATTCTAGACTAGTATTTGAAATGACATAATAGCAAACACAGCAGATATTTTTCGCAACAGATGAAATTGTATTGGAACCATGGATAGAACGAAAATTAATACCAAACAATATATAAAGCTATTTTTTTATGTATAAAACATTCAGAATATTGATCTACGAGAAGGAACAAAGTTTGTTGATAATAATTTTTTTCCATGTGGAAATAATTAAAATTTAATACCTCATATAACTCGAACATAAAATCACTTTTAATTTTTTGTTTGTTTTTCTTTTCTTTTCTTTGTGATTTTTTCCAGTGTATTTAAGAATCTGAAAGGTTTGTACATAAATAAATTATAGTTTTAAAAAACTAAAAAAACACCCTTTTATATTTAGAAGAACTAAGTTATAACTTAATCTTTTAGTCACTATATCTAGAAGTGGGATCTGAAATTAGTCGCCAGATGCGGGATGGGATCTGAAAATGGAAAATCGTTAATCCTGATAAACCTGATCAGGACAATGCAACAAAATTATTAAATTATTGTATTATCATCGGTCCTGGACAAGTGAGCAAAATTTCGAATTAATCTTCCCTTTTAAAACGGGTAAAAATTGAGTTTAAAAATTCCGTTACATACAAGTGAAGCTTATAAAAGCGTGTTAAAAAATTGGTATTTATGCATTATACCACATCAAATCAGTTTCTTAAAATCAAAAAATGTTGCCAACTGTGGTGAAATCCAGCAAACAGTGAAAGTAGTTTTTCCCGATTTTGTGCATTTAACCTTTTCAGGACCAGGCAGTTTTTCCAGTTAAGCCAAACTTTATTTAACGATTCATAAAAAATCATTACTTTAATAAAATACACCGAAATTTATAGTTATTTTATAATCATTCAAAATTCCATAATTCCAAATTAAGATACACCAATATTATTATGGGCCTCACAGAATGGGCAAAACGCAATCTCAAATGTGCGTGTGATACCGCGTTCCTTTAAGTTGAAGGATAGAACTCGGAACCTTCTGATTCGTACTTACCACTGGACCAAAATGATCACTTTTGGCTGTTACTGGCTTATATAGATACGGCTTATACTGATCGGGTTAATAATATTTTTGTAACACTATTTTGAGTCTAAACATTTAGAACATTGGTTGATACAACTTAATGATTACGCATAAATTTTAAAATTAAAAATTGTTTAATTTTGAATACATTAAATAAGAATTATTTCTCTTTTACAGTTTTCTGATGGTCTTCATGTGTTTGGTGCTAAGTGTATTTTCTACAATATCAGAATTTGAAGATGTCAGTAGTGCACTTTTGTTAAAAATGGTAAGTTCAAACTTTAGAAGTGAGTATATTCTTTAAATATTTTTAACTTTTAAATTGTAGAAGTTTTTTACTATGGTATAAAAATTCATCGTATATGTGAGAACTATACATTTTTCCCCAATGGATGATTTCAAATGTGAAAACAAGCAAGAAATAATAAATATAGTTCATAGGTTCCCAACCTTTTTTGAACCGACCCCTCTTTCTCTAGAGAAATAAGAGTGTACATCATACATGGTGAAAACAAGAATTAAATTTTTAAAAAAATATTCCATTACTAATAGAATATATTTTTTATTTTAATTTTTTTCTAAAACTCCAATTTTTTTACTTGCGAATCTGAAATATCAATCACCACGAATGTATATAAATGTGTAACATTATATATTTTAGTCATAAATAGGATACTGTTGAAATTGAAACGCTACTGAATTTCTTCTTCATTAAAAGAGTGGGATAAAAGTTTAGCTACTGTTATAAAGACAGGCAAAGGTTTTGATGATACGAAATAATTCATAATAAACTTTTGCTTTCAGAATAAATATAAATTAACAATTTCAGCTTTTAAAGAATCACTCGTTAATTCCTGGTTAACATATTTAATTAGGTTTCTTGGATAATATACGTAATGAAATACAGTGTACAAAACATTTTTCCTACTGCTCACAGACAAAGACAACACGTGCACTACAGAAATTAAAATGCACAATATCATTCAATTTAATGTAGGTCTGAATGTAATGTAGTCTTTAAGTTTCTCATCCACTTCCCGAACTACCGAAATATGTGAATTTTCGTACATGTGATATAGAAATGATTTAAATACGTACAATCAAAATAAGATAAACAGTATTAAAGTTTACATTTGTTAGTACATTATCAGCGTGCTTCTTAGTCTTTTTTAGACTAAATTTGGCTAATCTGCCAAAGCCCCTCCGTGCCACTTCAATGCCCCTTAATTTTCTCTCGGACTTTTACGGCCCCCTGAAAGCCTCAAACGCCCACAAGGGGGTGTTATCGCCCACGTTGAGAACCTATGATATAGTTCAACGTTTAAGCAACATCAAAGCAAAACAAAAGAGAGGAAAATGGTTTATATTTGCAACTCTAATTGGCCAGAAAGCTGCATTTGCAGCACATGTACGTTCATTACTAAAATCTTAGACTGCAATATAAACAACTTACTTGTTGAACTTATGTAAATTATACAATACAGTCACTCAAACCGAATACAAAAAAAACTATTTTTAGTAGTTATGTCCTAAATATATTTCGATATAAGAGAATTTGACTTTAAAAATGGAAAATTAAAAGAAATATTTCAAGAATGGGCATTGTTTTGTTTCATTATAAAAGAGCACAATTCCTATAAGTCAAAATTTTTGATAGCCATATTCCGTAGACTGTCTATTAAATATTAAAGTGGTATGCTAGACAAAAAAAAATTCTTGGAAAACAAACTCTAAGTGCACTCGCGAAATTTTCCGTTGAGTAATGTACAAAAATAACCCAAAGTACTCTAAAATGTCTCTACGAAGCATAATACTTCTCTACATTTCCGTTCTAAGATACTAATGCATGACATGTGAGGAAATATACACAGCCAAAATTAACTTTAAAATTCTCGGAACTACTTAAAGTTGTATTCTCAGAAGCATTTGTAGAACATGATGGTTTACGAGAAATGGTGAAATTCTCATTATTAAAAAATTCCCTCTTCACAGGAAAATAAAACTTTATTTTTCACCTCATAAAATTTCTTTGACGTTTTATCAAGCATTGGCAATTGTCTTATTTGAAACCAAAAATTCTGTAACCCTAATTTTAGGATTAAATGACCAAGGGAATTTTCTGTACTACAGTTTGTATTCTGTAGCATTGGTAACTTAGTGGTCATGAGTTCGAGTCCCAGTGCCACAGAAAATCCTCTTGACTATGGTTCAAAATTACGAGGTCCATCGCCAAAAGCCCCAGAGTAGCTGAAGAGTGCGACATTAATATGCACTTACTCACTCGCCATTAAAAACCCACCATATAGAGAAGGTTGTTAAATCTGTCGAGCTCAAAGTCTCCTATTGGCGTCGTGTGGAAGTTAGGAGAGGATGTGTTCTTAGTTCTTCTCAAGTTTTGTTCTAATATTTTGACCAATGTTCAAATCATGAGGTTGCTATTTATAATGTAATTGAAGATTATTGGTTCTTTTTTTTTACCAGTTTATTTTAAAACACTCTTAATTATATGCAATTCTATTTTTTAATAAATTTTGCTTAAAAAACACGTTTTTATAGGTAATCGAATGGAAAAGTAAAAAAAAATAGTTCTTAATATTAGAATAAAATGATGAACGAGAAAATGAATGTCATTGTGGTAAAAGCGTGGGGTGCTTAGTACTACATTTTTAAACTAACTCGGATAATTTCGGAATAGAACTAGTAAGAAATTATAACAACTGATATTAAACACCCCACGTTAATCACTTGATTCTTATGTTAAGAATTATGTTTTACTTTTCAGTTCGATTTGCTGTAAAAGCGTGTTTTTTAGTTTTTTTTAAACTATAATTTATTTTTAATTTTTTTAGTTCGATTTATAATAAAAGCAGTTTTTTATATTTAATTTTTTAGATTATCATTTATTTTGTTTCTTGTATTTATATTAACCATGAACGTTTTCTCTTTAGAGCTGTAACTTAATATTTTTGTTGCCAAATCTGGAAATCGTTAATCCTGATGATCCTGATCAGGACAATGGAGCAAAACTATCAAAGTATTGTATTGTCATCAATTCTTGACAAGTGTGCAAAATTTCGAATTAATCTGATCTTTTAAAGTGGGTAAAAATAGAGTAGAAAGATTGAGTTACAAGTAGGTGAAGCTAATAAGTAAGTGAGTGAATATTAACGTCGCACTGTTCAGCTACACGAGGGCTTTGGGTGATGGACCGCGTAATTTTGAACCATGGTCAAGCGACTCCGACGACACCTAAGCTGGCACCCCCTCTCCTAACTACCACACCACACCATTGGGAGGACGTTTGAGCTCTCGACAGATTCAACGTGCATCCCTCCCCTACACGGCGGGTCTTCAGTGGTACTGGGCTTGAAACTTGTTTTGCCATTGGATAAATATCCGAAAATTATCCATGAAAAAAATGTGGGATATACCCAAAATATATATTGCATTTTGAAGCTTTTCTTTAGGGGAAAAGAAAAAAAGTACACATGGCAAAAAATTTAAAATTAATTCCTACCACAGCATGTGAAGTTGATGTTTTATTTCGCGTAAAATTTTCTGCATAATTCCAGCAGTAGGGTTTTGTGAATTTTTTTTTAGTTTAAAATTTCTACACCCAGCTATTATTCAAAGTTTAATTTGCTAATTTTAAGAGGTAGCATAAAATTTTACCAGGGTATAATATAATAAATACGAGAAAACATTTTTCTGTGCTTTGTTAAAGAATAATTCTGTTAAACATTTAGATAATAATTATATTGAATAACCTATTTTGTGTGGTACTTAGGCACTATACCGTCGACCAGTCTCGCCAAATTGGAATATGTTGCCAATTCAAAAGAAGTTGCTAATGCTGTTATCTTCACATTGTGTTTCTATCAGCTAGAAGATGTTTTTCTATTATCAGCAGTATATTGTGGCATTTGACGCCGTCTTTTGATTTAAGCAATTGGTCGACGACTTAATACTTAAATACTTCTTATTTCTTGCTTCATATCACGATTAACCAAGAAGTGCTCTGAATCTGGTTGAAAAGATCTTGAGAGGAAGAAACAACTTCTTAAGTTATTATAGACCCCCAATTGAAATATTAAAACTCATAAGTCTTTCCTTTCAGCTGTTCATAATCGTTATGAAACTTTCCATATTCTTACACCCAACCGCCAAGTTTTTTCACATGAATTTAACCCTATTATGCGCCAGATGGCTTTGGATAGCCACCTGGATTTTATTTGGAGTGTTGGTAAACAATTTTTTATACAAAGTGACTTAAAAAGTGGTGCCCTTGCTACTATACATTGCAGATATACTCTTGACAGATGGTTCCATGTATACACAAATAGTTCAGCAGAAGATGCTACTAAAAATTCTGGTGCTGGAACCTGTTCAAGTGCTTTCAGTATTAGTTATCCCGTTTGAAAGTATTGTGACAATTTTGATGGTGAGATAGCGGCAATATCATTTGTGATCAATAAATTGGAAAACTGTTCTGAACATAATATTGTACTTTTTTATCGATTCTCAAGCTGCCATTTTGTCACTAATAAACTCAAGATATAATGAAAACGCACTAGTTAATTCCAGTAGAATGAAATTATAGGAACTTGGGAAGTCTGGAGAAAGCATTGTCCCAGTGGATTCCCAGCCACTGTAATTTTTCTGGAAATGAGCAAGCAGATAGGCTTGCTAAAGCGGGATCTCTCATGTCCCAATCTTACTCTCAATTGCCGCTGCGTAACACCAAAAAAGAATCATTTACAGTAAACTGCAAATTAATAGAGCCTCCCTGTATGGTGAAGCAGCTGTAGGTAAAAGGTGGAAAATCTTGCTTAACAAAGATGGTAGAGCCTCCAGTTCCCTGCTTCAATCCGTTGGAGTTGCGTGCTTTTGTTTACTTACTGGAAATGACTACTTCCAAAGTCATTTACATTGCATTGGAGTAAAAGATTTTGCTTGTTGCCCTCTGTGCAACCAGGGTGAAATGGATGCTGACCACTTCAAACACTGCCTTATTGTTTTAAAGTTTTTGTAGACAACTCTATGGAGGCAAATTTTAATTATATTTATGCGTCGTCATCATTTTATTGCGCTGCTCGTCAACTAATGGCAGCGATGCCGAAGACGGGCGTAGGATAAAAAAAATATCACGATTAACCTTATTGATAAGTCAATAAATAGAAATAATTTTTTTTTCGTTTATAATCATTTTCAGCATTAAAACAAATTATTTAAGTTACCATTTTGGTACTTTTATGTTTGGGATACAGAAGTCGATGGCTAAATTTTTTTCGCCTAATTGTGGACACCAAATACAGAATAAGGTAATAACCAACAACGTGTTTCACATAAACAATAAATAGGGTTGTCTACGCACTCTCCGAAGCTCTTTCCACACATGCGTCGTAAGCACTCCTACTCGTGAATTGTGGGGTAGGTTTACCACAATTAAAAATTATTGCTGGAATTGGACGAATTTCTGCTGCATCTTTATGTCCCCCCTCCCAAATGGAAAAGTACCACAATTTTTTTATTAATTATTACACTATTACACTATTACATTATTAACTATTAACTACTGCATTATTTGTATGTGAAGTGTGTTAGAAATGTTTGCCTTTGAAATTATTTTCAATGATTTTTTTCTTTTCATTTTTGTAGGAGATCGTGATGGTAGTATGGTTCACCGTAGAATTCTTCCTAAGACTTTGGTCTGCAGGTTGCAGATCCAGGTATCAAGGTTGGATTGGAAGGTTTAGATACCTGCGAAGTCCATTTTGTGTCATAGGTGAGTAGGGTTTAAAAATCAGAGGTTCTCAAACTTTTTTGTCTCATAAACAGACCTCTTGCCATATTTTTCAGTTTCGGGTAGACCCTCTGCTTATCTAATACTGAATTTTTGCAAATTTATCAACTGAAATGTCTTTTTGACAGGTGGCGCTATTAATTACTTTAAAAAAATTAAATTTTAACTGTGGTGAAATATAGCATTTAAAAAGAAGCACGTGTACACATGAATTTAATTAATACACAAAATAACTGTTATATAAAATAACTGAACAACAAACAAATGCTTTTAACGAGAGGGATGAATCTGCTGCTTCGATTACAAATTTTTAACATTTAATATCAATCTCGTCAGATTTGACCCTAAATCTCCTATGTTAGTAAATGTGTCCAGTTTTTTCCCCCCTGTCTTTTTTTGTTTTGAGTTTGGCAAACTCGCTGAGACTCCCTCTCACTAGGAAAAGCAATTAAGACCTTTCTCACACTATTCCATAATTTGCGACAAATAACAGCTATATCTTTTAAAAGCCAAAATTGCTGATATCCATTTCTAAGTTTTAAAATATTTGTTAAGGCCTATTCTGATCAGTTCCTGTTGTAATGTGACATTTTTTTTTCAATGTGACTATATGAATTCATTGTCTATTGTGGTATTACCATAAAAAAGCAATCTCAAACCTAGTTTCAAAATCTAAGTAAAAGGCATCTAAATATGGAACGTAGGTTAAAATGTCCTGAAAGATTGTCTTTGACAATTTGAGAAAAATCGCGACGCGCGTTCGATATAATACATCTTTAGCTTAATTCTGAAAAGAAATGTTGAGAAATGGTCCTTGCCTTAGTTAAATTTATGCTGTCACCTTATAACTACAAATTAACCTCACTAAATTTAGTAAATATATCTGTTAAATAGGTAAACTCGGTTTCCACTAGATCAATTTTTTTTAAAGATTAAAGTCATGCTGGTTTTATGAGAGCCATTATCATAGATCCCCATTTACACCTCATGGACCCTGAAGTTATTTTTTCACTGACGTGTACCACTTTCAAGTCGTTATAGACCCCAGGGGGCCTATACAGACGATTTTGGGAATCACTGGTTTAAATCATAGTTTTATAGAACATTAAAAAAAACATTAGCCTTCCTAAATAAAATTAATAATTTATTATTATTTTTCAATTGATAAAATAATTCGTTGCTTCAAAAAAGTATACTACTCAGTGTCATACACAAAGGTAGGGTTTTAGGGTTCAATACACAACCTTCCCCATTTAATTTTTACCATGGGGATTTCGCCTCTCTATGCGTGCGTGTGTTTCTTAGAATATAATATTCTTCCCTTCATAACAGAGGTATTTGTATACTTTGATTCAAATTTTTAAGAAAAAACATATTATTTTAAAAAATAATCTGTATACGAAGTAATCACATTGAGGAGAAATATCGCACTAATTTGATATTAGTACACTATGCACCAAGAGTTTTTGTTGGTATTCACTAAGTTGGGCGATAACATTACGATATGTTTACCTTGATTTTTGAAGTTTGGTTTGCCGTGGTTTGCATCATTATTACGTATATTACAATTAATTTTTATTGGTTTATTTTTATAGCGGTAACCCTACTAAAATTTCTGACGAATTTAATTCGATTTTTCTACAAAGTTGACTATTTCCATAATATCGTTTCGTTGTTTCTAATGCCACCTGTCTGACGATGTCAGATCGAAGCCCACGAAATTCATCGTGGCAAAGGGCTAAGTGTATGCCTGTCGTGAGCTTTTAGCTTTGAGCACCATGCAGGTAACAGTACGACTTGGTTCATCCACGATAGATGGTTACACCACCTATCTCCCCCTCTGTAATTTAGGCATAGATCTGGGGGAAGGAAATATTCTCCAGCTCCCTGTAACCGTGGTTGCTGCTACGACCACCTACAAGACTTTCGGACCCACTGATTTAACGAGAACATATTCCGTGCATACTCGGAGGGTATTTGGTGACATCGGGCATCGAACCCAGACCTTCTGGTCTGGCGTCCGATGCTCTAACGACTAGGCTACCCACGGCACTTTCAGAATTTGTCTACATTGCAGCTGCCGTCTTCTGTCGTTAATTCGAGCATGGATAATTTGAGCAATATGATAACTCCACTTTCTATTTTGGAACTAATTGGATATTGGAGATCTACGCGCCAAGCAGCGTTTGTTTTCGAGTGACATAGAATCCAAGATGGCGGCCTAGCTGTAACAAATCGTCAGGGAAATGATTTTAAGGAATTACATTTTCCGGACGGCAGTTTTTGAAATCCTGAAATAGCCTAGAATTTAAATGAAATAAAAAGAAAGAAAGAAATTAAAATTTCATTTACTTTTTTGTGAAGAACAACATATAATAAGATGAATACCAGGGTTATAAAAAATAGAACATGAGGAATTTGGAAATCCCGGAGAAAGAAGCAAAACTATGTAAAATATTCGAAATACATTGTTTTCCAAAAGATAAAATTTAAAAAAAGAGAAGAAAAGTAAGAAAAACTAAAATTTCAAACCGAAAAAAAAATTACAATCAGGGAAAATAATAACTATTGATTGAGGAGTGTTATGAAAGGATATGAATTAGATTCAGCGAAATTTTTATTTAAAATAAGAGGGGGGAAAAGTCGTCACTTTTAGAAAACAAAATGGACCAAAATATCAAAATTTGTTCCATAATAATTAAAAGCATAGCCCTTATATTCCTTAAAATGAATAATAGTTTAAAAAACTAAAAAACACGCTAAAATAGTTAATTGAAGTAAAAAGTAAAAAATAATTCTTAATATAAGAATAAAACGATTAACGATTTGGTTAAAGTGTAGGGTGCTTTGTACAACATTTTTACACTAACTCTGCATTTCGGGGAATAGAACTAGTAAGAAATTATATAACATTTGGTATCGAAAACTCTATGCATTTATGAGTATCACAAAGACATTAATTTTCTTGTTCATTATTTTATTCTCATATTAAGAATTAGTTTTTACTTTTTAGTTCGATTAAGTAAGCGTGTTTTTTAGTTTTTATAAACTAGGATTCATTTTTCATTTTTTAGTTTATTACAACAAAAGCGTGCTTTTTTACTTTCTTAAACTATAAGTTATTCATTAAATAATTATGTTTTTTGTTTACTTGTATTAAACACGTATTCGCTTTAGAGGTGTAACTTAATCTTTTAGTCGCCAAATTTGTAAATGGAAAATCGTTAATCTTGATGATCCTGATGAGTATCAAATAGAATAGAACTAGTAAGTAACTTTTTTCCTAATGGAACAAAATTATTAAATTATTGTATTGTCATCGATCCTTGATAAGTGTGCAAAATTTTGAATTAAACTGAGCTTTCAAAGTGGGTAAAAATCGAGTTCAAATATTCCGTTACATACTTGTGAAGTTAATAAAAGGGTGTCAAAAAATATCCTAACCAATGATACTAGAAATATCCATATTCGAAAATAGCACAAAATTCAATAGAAGACTGAAGCAGTAGATGCAATGAAGATGGTTAAATTTTTTAAGAAATCTAATTAAAATCGTCCAAAATTAATAGGGTTACAGTTAAAAAATAACTGTAATGTACGACATCCTCATGGCAACCACATCATACACGATAAAAATTTCAAGGTAACCATATTGTAATGTTTTCGCCCATTTTGGCTAACATAAACAACAACTTGGTACATAGCACTCCAATATCAACTTAGTACCTCAATTTTTATGGACCTAAAACATTGCAGAATTAGCACCTTCTCTCTGTTTTGTTTTCTAAAAGCACTGTTTTTATTTCCTCTCATTTCGGCCGTTTTGATATAAGTGAACCAGCGAAATGAAAACTGTTTACTAACAGGATAAGAAATTTGACGGTGGTATGTTTTATTGCGGAACTTACGGTACAAATTTGTACGCCCTCAATTTTTTGAACATCTATTAGGAATAATTCTTTTTTCACTCTCAGCAAATTTTTTACGAATTTCAATTTTACTTTATTTCACTTTTGAGTGATGAATTTTTAATCATTCCTCGTTCGATGAAATTCATTGATAACTTGGAATTTCTGAACACACACACACAGTTACCTTATTAAGTATTATTTTCATTTTCGCCCCATTCCATTTTTTTCACATTTTTGCTTAATTTATTTTTATTTATTTATTTAACTTTACTTCATTTAAAATCTGTAATTAAGATCTTTCGACAGGAATAAGCACTTCTTTTAAATTATTCTCATGTCGAGTTTTTTGTGCAATGTCGCCATATTGGATTAGAAACTACTAGGTACTAAAATTTTACTTGGAATGATTTGAAAACCATGCCAAAAAATGTTTGGCTCTTGTAGCGTATACTGTTCACAAATTAAATAAAAAATATATATTAAGTTATATATATATATATATATATATATATATATCCAGCTAGTTTTCAAAAAATTATTCACTTGAAGGGTTTTTAAAATATTTAAAATATAAAATAAGACTTATACTTTCTGTTAGAATTCTAATTCTTCTGAGAGAAAAAGTAAACCTTTTTTTAAAATCATCAAGAAAAATGCAATGCCATTTCATAAACTGCCGCTTTTGCGCTTTTCCATATGAAATTGGAAATTTAGAATAGAACTGAATTATAATTTAAGCGACTGAGTTGAGTTGTGTCATTTTCTTCAACTATTCATCTTCATACATCTTCTGATACGATGTTTATTCATTTCTCTCTTGCGGCATTTAAAAAAAAACACATCAGTCAAATCCTTTTCAAACAAATGCTTGCCATTTTCACAAACTAAATGTTCCATATTATTCAAAATCAAAAACTTAGCAATTCATCATTTTATTTCAGGTATTTTGTCATTGCGCACCAAAAATAGTTTTTTTAAAAAAATATACTTCTCAGTTGCACTATTTAGAAATATTGACAGAAAAGAAACTCCAAATAAATAAATGTCAAAAATTAGCAGCAAAAAACGTAAAGAATATCGAAGTCAAAATCTTAATAAAAGTTTTAAAACGAGAATAATTAAATGTGTTTGTTTATTCTAAGAATATCTCGTCTGTCTTTTTAAAACATCTTTCAATTTTAAAAATCGAATAGCAATCAAGTACAGAAAACATGTGACCTTATCGGAATAAATTTAAATTTTATTGTATCTGGGTTACCAGAATAAAAACAGTTTGTGTGTGCCAAAATGAAATCATTTATCGCACTGGGAAAACTTCCTCTTTACTAAATTGCACTTTAAAGCTTTAGATAGCGATTTTAATCAGCAATTAATAAATCAGTCAATCAAAGTTAATTCCACAAAGAAGAAACAGCGGTGATATTAATTTGCGTGCATGTTATTAATTTTCTTCGCCAAACTTTTGTTACATTCTTAAAATGGCGCTGATGCAAATAAAATCTCAGAATATGTGTTATAGAAATTCGGAGATGTAAAATTACTTCTACTTGAAAATATATTCTCGAAGTTCCATCTGGATTAAACATTACGATGTCTGTCATTTAGTGTCCAGTAAGTCCATCTGTAATATTTTAATCTCATAGAAACAAAGGAATCGGTACTTATGTATCATACTGTAGACCAATTTCGCCAAATAAAATGACGTCGCCAGTTCAAAAGACTTTATCAAATGCAGTCAATGATTTTGTTTTATAACACGGACGGGAATGGTTTTCCATAATTGGCTGCATTTGGCTACATTTTTTGGCTTGATCAAAGGTATAATACAAAAGTAGATGAATTTTTGTCAAATTTTTACCAATATGTTAAGCCTTTCTAAAATGCAATGTAAATTCGATTCTCAACAACTTGAAAGGCAATCACAAATATCATTCATTCACTTTGCTTTAAATTAATCACAAAAGCAATTTGGCAACTTTGCTCCGAGATAATGTCAAATTGAAATTTGATCTCCTTGTTTTCGAGTCAGAAATGTTGAGATTTGTGGAATGAAACTCGAGTCTTCATTAAATTAGTGGATGACTCAAGGTTGTCTATGGCTTTTGAAATGTATGTCTCAAGCATTTCCGCGTGACGTCTGGGTTAATTCAAAGATAAAAGCGTGAAGTGTAAGCAACTTATTCCATATTTAAAAAAACTTCATTAGCAATTAATTAATTTATTTATTTGTTTTTCTTTACCTTTTAATTTAAGCTTTAATTTACTAAAAGGATATTAAATATTAACCCGGCATCACTCGCGTGAAAAAAACGATCGAAATTTCTCGCTCAGGGTGTGTCATACCCAAGGGTGTTTGCATTGTGTTTTTACCGTAAAATTTGTATACAAAGGTTAAAAAGGAAGAAAAGTAGGAAATATATACATACAACATGTTTATTACATTTTTCACTCGTAAATTTAGTTTTTCGGTTCTTTTATAAGGGCATTCATTCAGTGTATTGTTTATACACTTCTTTAATCACGTCGTGAGTAAATGCGATGTTTTCACTGGATTTTAATTTTTTTTTTAATCTGTACCTTTTTTCAAACTAAACACATAGGAGTAAACTCCTCTGTTTTTTAAATTTAAAAATTTTGGAATTTCATTTTTATTTTCTCTTATTTTGTTCCAACAATAGTTTTTTTTTTCAAAAGTTCATCTGAAAGTGATTAGATGTGTACAAGTTATCTCCTTTAAAATTAATTACGTTCTTCTCAAATGTTTTTGTGTCTCTACATATAAAACATTTATTTTCAACAGTGTCTCCCTTTTCTAAATCTGGATCGATTTCATTGGATGAATCCTACTCGCTGTTATACTCTTCATTTGATGTTTCCTCATCATAACCGCGGAGAGAATTTTCTTCATCCAAAAATACTGTTGTACTATATCTATTAAATACTATATTTATTAAATTACTTAAATATCGCATTTCTTCATCAAAACTACAATAATACGCCATAGCATAAGGAAGATTTAAAACGTGGTCATGCATTCAGAACTATAACGGTGATTCACGCGCAGGGTATGACATCCCCGAAGAGATGATATCTAAAAAATTTTTTTAGAATTCGCCTACAAGCTAAGGCCCCTCAAAGGATATCACCTTAAAGTCAGTTTAAAAATAATCCATTTTCCAAAATAGGTTTAGAAGGAGCGTTGAAAAAAAGTTAGTATGGCACACCCTGCGCGAGAGCTGCCGGGTTAAAACTGCTTTTTTTTTTCAAACAAGATTTCTAATTCCAAACAGTTTTATACAGGGTGGGACGTAGGAACTTCCTGTTTTGAACATGTTGCAGTAATGTTCATAGGGAGGGGAGTGAGAGAATATTAACGTCGCACTGATTAGCAACACGAGGGCTTTTGGCGACGGTCCGCGTAATTTTGAACCATGGTCAAATGACGTGGACGACACCTGAGCTGGCACCCCCTTCTCCTAACTACCACACCACACCAACGGGAGGACGTTTGAGCTCTCGACAGATTTAACGTGCATCGCGCCCCTACACGGCGGATCTTTAGTGGTACTGGGATCGAACTCACGACACGCTAGCCATGATCCGATGCCTAGACCACTCGGCCATCGCGGCCTTCATAGGGAGGGGAGGGGCGGGGAGAGGGGTTCAGTGGAAGGGGGTGGGGTAGGATATTTCTGTCCCCCCCCCGTCTCAGTCTCAAACATGCAGTGGTCGAGTAAGCAGGGTAGAGGCGCACCAGCGTGGTCTTTTACCGTGGAGGCATACTTCTCTGACGGTCGGTCGGTGATTGCAGTGCAACGTGCCATTCTTCGTCACTTCGATATTCCTTTTGAGGTCATGTTTCTGATTGGAAATGTGTTTTAATGTGAATGGAGCTACGTGGAGTGTCTCCAAAGAAAGTGAAGGACATCCGAAGACTGTTAGAACACCTTAAAATTTGGAACGAGTTCGTGTGTCAATGTAGATCGGTGTATGTGACAATGATCGAACGATTCTTCCAAGAAAGGGATCTTTACAACGTGTGATTGCAACAAGATAGGACCACAACCCACATCTCCAGAGTTACCATAGTTGTTTTCATTGCAACCTTCTCCGAATGACTGATCTCCCTGTGAGTGGACGTAAACTGGCCTGCGCGCTCACCTGATTTATCCCCTCCTGATTACTTCCCATGGTTTTATTTCAGGTCCTTTGCTTACAAAGATCGCACCAAGATCCAGGAAGAATTACGTAACAACAACCGAGCCGAAATTGACAATATCCCGATTGATATGCTTAAAAAGGGGATTCAAAGTTTTCAAAATCGACTGCATTAGTGTATTGACAATGGAGGATGAATTTAACAGACATTATGTTTAAAAACCACATAAATTCAAAGTTCCAATGTTGTTTGGTAGGCGGAAAATAACATTAAAATTGTATAAAACATGTAATGCGTTTTATTGCATTTTCAAAACAAAAAGTTCCCATCCCCACCCTGTAGTGTATCGAACATCATACATGCTTCAGATTTTACAAGAATCTGAAAACAGATACGTTTAATATACAAAAAACAACGGTAATTTATATAAGGCTCTTCTCCAACGGTATGTAAGGCCATGGTAATGTAGTTGTTATAGGTCACGAACTCGTAGTTTGAGTGTCGCAGGTTCAAGTCCTGGTGCCACCAAAGACCAGCTGTGTAGAGGGGTTGATGCAGGTTAAATATGCGGAGGCTCAGTCCTCCCGTTGGTGAGTGAATATTAATGTCGCACTGCCCAGCTACACGTGGGCTTTTAGTGACGGACCTCGTAATTTTGAACCACAGTCAAGGGACGAGGATTGAGCTGTCAACTTCACTCCTAACTTCCACACCATACCAATGAAAAGGCGCTTGAGTTTCAACAGATTCAACGGGCATCGCTCTGCTACACAGCGGGTCCTCAGCGGTGCTAGGCTCAAACTCATGACACGCCGGCCACGAATCCGTTACCTTGACCACTAAGCTACCACTGCCAGTTCCCGTTGGTGAGGTGAGAAAGATAGGAGAGCGAGGTATCAGCTCAGGTGTCGTCCTCGTCACTTGACCGTGGCTCAGAATCACGAGGTCCGTCGCCAATAGCTCTTGTGTTGCGTTGTTGAGAAATGAAACATTCACTCACGATAAAGTAAAGTAATTAAACACTCAGTCACGATATCTGGCATAGAAAAGCACTTTTATTATTTATGATAAAAAATATTTGTCCTGCATAGGTTTATAATCCGTATTTATTAAACTTTGTCTTTTCCCTGTTTTCCCACATTAATCAGAGGCGGGGAGGGGGATTACCTTTTTATTTTGAATATGTTTCCAACTGCAACTGATCACTCACTAATTATCTTTTTTTACGAAACAAAAGTACTGTTATTAAGTAGTCTTTAACCTCAATAAATTTAATCTTTTTCACTGTCACGCAATTCTTTTAAACATTTTAATCAATTTAAGACCACCTACATGTATTTAAATGAAAGAAAAACAAAATGCACAAGAAAAATATTAGCCATCAAATTTCTTTTTTTTTATCAATTTTCTACGTCTTGTTTAATTGGGTGGATTACATGAGAATAATCAGCTTTTTTTTTATCTTAACTTTTAGCTCAAAACAAGCAATTCAAGGAAAATATAACTTTTTAAAGTAAAGTACGGTTGATTTAGTACTAAGATTTCGATAATAGCTCAGAGCTTCAGGCTGCAATTAGTGTTCTTTTATAATTCAATAATTTTTTGAAAAACTAATTCTTGACTTTTAAGGCTTTATTTTAAGAAGATTTTTAAAAAAAGTTTTTGTCGTATTAAATAAAAGAAATTTTACAGAGTTAGGGAGAAATTAAATGTTATTTTATTGTTTTGTCTTTCTGAATCAATTTTTTTTTAAGATATCGTGAGGATTCTATTATTTCTGATCATTTATCCAGATGCCAGTAATGATCCGTAACAGGGAGGAGGAACATACATATATAGAATGAAAATCACTTAACACGAAACTGAAGGGACTGAAATATTTTTTCGTGTTAAACGATATTGCAAAATAAATAAATAAATAAAAGCATATATCAACAAAATTACATTTATTAGAATATTTTATAAACATAGATCTGTGTATATAAGCATATGATTACTGAAAATCAATGAAACAAAAACATTCCCAAAAGTGACATTTAAAAAATTTGTATTATTTTTTTATTTTTTTTTTTGAAAATAAAACATTTATTGGGGTTTTGGAAAATAATCCAGCACTTCTTGGTGAGGGTGTATGCACGAAGTGAGGGAATTCCATACTTATGTCATTAAAATTATCTTTTCCGAAATGTCCTCAATTTCTTTTCCTTTTACAGACAGGTTTCTTTTTTCTCGGCTTAACCAGGCGTTACTCGGGATTTTTTGTGTATAAACTTCTCTTCCCTCTTTTTGTTCCTAGAGATAAGATCTTGCTTTAAATTTCTATTTTTAATTTCTAATTTACAAAGCTAATTTAGTCGAACCCGCACCCCTAAGTGCAGAAGGCCAGCAACAAACCAACCACGCTGAAACCTTTGTCATTGTTGTAACAATAACATTGTCATAACAATGGAGACGAATCGAAGTTGCGTCGAAAACCGATTTCTTAAATTTTTGATTAATATCTTTTTAACTAATTGCAATATTGGAATTTAAATGATCAAAATTGCTTTCTTGGATTACTTACTAACAATCTTTTGGTACCTTCGACGTGTCTCTGCATTGAGCGGTGAGTGAGAAGATAGCCGGACATATATACATAAATTTTCTTTTGTTTACCAACGAATTTCAGTAGTGTAGATCAAGAGTGTCAAACTCAAAGGCTGACTTGGACTAAATAAACAAAGTTTAACTGAAGGTGGACCGCAAAGAAACTCAAAATTCATAAAAACGTAACTTTATTTCGAATATACATTATAATAAATATATATAAACGAACAAGAAAAATGTAATTGTACGTCCTGAGAATTGACACATCTCTTCTTTGCTACTATACATCCCATTTCGGGAGAAAATTTGATACTTTATTTTATACTATTCTGTGCCAATATATTTACCGGGCCGCAAAAGAGTTCGTTGTGGGTCACATGTGGCCCGTGGGCCACGAGTTTGACGATTTTAAAATCTACACTGTAGATTTTGAAAATATTCATAGATATTGAACAAATAATGAGTTATTTTCAATATTAGTGAGAGAATTAAATTTCTGAAAATAATGTCTCAGGGAGACTATCATTATATAGTTTTGCAAATCAAAGAACATGAAAAAAATATATTAGAAACTAGAAAAATATTAAATTTCTTATAAATAATAATGAAGCACAATCTTAAACAGTACTAAGAAAATATTTTTAAAACACCAAGGGAAAAAAATCAACTTATTTTTTAAAACCTAAATTGTACTAATTAATATTACTTCGAAAAATAATAATACTTGGGAAATTCGAAACTTATCCTTATTTGAACACTTTCTACAAAAAATTTATTTTACATTCATTTGCTTTCTTTCAGGTAAATGCAATTAAGCAAATGATTCATCATTTTCATAAGCGTAAATTCTAACGAATCGAATTTCAAGTGATTTGAAAGATGAATATTTCAATGATATAAAAATACTTACCTTTTTTGTGCGCTTTTATTAAAATAAATTAATGATCTCTGCGAATTTTTTAGTCACTCGAATTATTTCTAGAATAATTTCTTGTGAAAAGTCATGTTTTCTTACCTATTTTATAACAACTTCTTTGTTTAGTTTACTGTACGTTTTTCAATAATTCAAAGGAATATTTTATATAGTTTTTATACACTTATATTTCTTAAAAATATTATAATAAAAGTGTATTTATAATATTCCATTACTAAGTCCAATAACAGCTTTCATTTATCGCTTTATTTTACCATGCAGCTTTAAAAAATGTCTTTATAACTGTAACCGATCTTATCAAAATAACTGTAAATGACCGTCCAAAACCACAGAAACGTTCATAGCGGCCAAATATCTTTAGTACAGGCCAGGTGAGGAAAGAATGTTCTCACTATTAAAAACTGTCAATGTCTTTTATCCATTATTTTTGTGACTGTTATGTGTTGCCTAACTTAAATTAATAAATATATTAAATGAATTCATGTGTTAAATACATTAATAATTCAATTAATTAAATAATTATTAATCAATAAATATATTCAATTAATTATTTTCGTGTTCAATATTATTAAACTAATAATATTGAACACGAAATTGAAGCGAGTATTTTTTCGTGTTAAAAGAATTTTGTATTAAAGAATGTTACAAAGAAAAAAGAAACATATATTCAACAAAATTAAGTTTATTAGAGTACATTTTATTTACATATACATAAATGCAAGTATTTTATAAAAAACCAATGAAACAAAACGTTCACAAGAACTTAATGAATTTTAATACAAAATTTTCAAGGTTTTGGAAAATAATCTGATATTTTTCTTTACATTGTTTTTTGTAGAATCAAATTGTCAACAAGTTGTCAATTGTTTTCCTCCGAGCTCTTTGCCATTGTGACTGCAGAAAACTTCTAAAATAGGGGGGAGGGGGAGGAGAGTGAATTAAACTCACTGATTTTTAATCACATTACATTGTACTCGTCACCAGTAGAGTAACTGAGAATATTAGAGCCTCCCTGCAAAGTCAGCTTTTGCCTTGAATATTTTATAAACTGGTTAAATACTTACTTGGCGTCAGTCGAATTCCAACTTGTGTGACGTTTGTAGGGTTGGTTGAAGGGTGAAAGTAGCTGAGATAAACCAAATTGACTCCTGTCACAGGCTATTCCCGAAGTAGTTCAAAGCCTTTAGCCTCCGTTCTAAGAGACATGTGAAACCACCTATCTTAAATCTCGCCTGCACAGCTGATGTTTTCCGTATTTTGTTCATTCCCAGAAGGGAAATCTTTTCGTGTTTAGCGATTTTTGTTTAGTGTTAAGAAAAAAATGCATGAAAATGCATAGTAGTTTGTCAGGACCGTTGTATTATTTTGTGTTAACCGATATTTCGTCTTAAGAGTTTTTACGTCAAAATTATTTTTCTGTGATTGTTACACTGAAAAGGAGACTTCATTTAACCCAATTGCGAATGAATCAAATTTTATTTCTTATGCTTTAGAAAATTTCAGGAGCTCTTAAAATGTTTCTCTTTTCAAACTCAATCAATTACATTTATCAAACAACATACACTTATGAATTCTCGTATTGCAAAAAAAAAAATCATTTACCTTATTGAATTTTAATTCATTCTATTTGTGGAAATAACAATTTAAAAGGCCATTTTTTTATAAAAAATATTATAAAATAACTGGAAAAAATGAATAATTTCATAAAAATTGTGTTAAAAAAACATATGTGTATAGATTGTTTATATCATGTGTTGTAATTTTTTTTTCATTGTGAGAGGTTTATGCATCAAGAATTATAGAACAATAAGATATTTATGTATAAAAAAATTATTGTTATAACACATTTTTATAAACTTAGTCCATTACTTGTGAAACACAATTATACAATTATTCTACTTCTTTTAAATTATTCTTTTTTTAGACTGACTTTACTCAAAACCACCTGGAGCACAATCTAACTACCGCAATGACACCAAATTTGGTATGAAGACTAATAATCACATAAGAAATAAGATGGTTATAAAAAAATAGTTCCAAAAATCGCCAATTAGGGGTATTTATGGTGGTATTGTAGCTTACCAAACCGAAAACCAACATAAAACACAGGCCTGAAAGCAAAATAATTTATTCTTTCATATGCAACTACTTCCTGCTCAAGTGAATATGCGACTCACCAGAACGTGTATGATTGGTAAGGCTGCGTTATTTTAATCATCCACAGCTCCTCGTAAGTTTAGAAGCCGACGCAGAAGCTACGTAAAGGAAATGTATTGCTTAATACTTTGAAAGGAATGATTAAAAATTTCTTAGAAACTGAGCCATTGACATCTCGCTCAGGCGGAGGACGTAAATCTGTGCAGAATACCTAGTTAAATCGTGGAATTCCGTAATGCTATATACACTCAAGAGCCAAAATATTATGACCACCTGTCAATAACGAGTTGGCCCACCTTTGGCGCGCAACACAGCTTCAACCCGCCTTGGCATGGATGCCACAAGTCCTTCGTAGATAGTCGGAGACAGATTGTACAGATGTTTAAGCAACGGTCACGCAAATACGAGATATTGCGAAATGGTGGTCATTAAACTTTGAGCTGCCGTCCCATGACATCCCAAATGTGTTCTATCGGAATGAGATCCGGTGAGTTAGGCTGCCAGGACATTAACTGTAATTCAGCATCATGTTCCTGGAACCACTCCAACGCAATTTTAGCCTTGTGACACTGGGCGTTGTCCTGTTGGAACATTCCATTTCCAGCTGGAAAAACAGAGGCCATGTAAGGGTGCAACGGGTCCGCAATGATGTTTAGATACCCTGTAGCATTCATCTCTGGTCTGCTTTACCACAACCACGAGTCCCAGAGATGCCCAAGAGAACGTCCCCCAAAGCATAATACCGCCACCACCGGCCTGTGTATGACCTACTGTACATTAAGGGAGCAACTTTTGGCCTGGAAGACGGCGTATCCTGACACGGCCATCGGCGTGATGAATGATAAACCGTGATTCATCTGACCCGGCAACTCGATCCTACTGATCCATGGACCAGTTGCGATGTTCCTGGGCCCAGTGAAGGCGCTGTTGGCGTTGACGCTTGGTCAGCAAAGGCACGCGAATAGGACATTTGCTCCGTATCCCCATATCCAACAGTGTCCGTTGAACAGTGTGCTCCGATACTTGGCCCTGCATTGTATTGGGCTGTCAGCTGAGCCACTCTCTGGCTCCGGTTTTGCTTCACCATGCGAGACAGTCTCCGAAGACCTTTTTCTTTGATAGCGTGTGGACGTCCAACACCATGTCGTCTACTGCTGGTTTCGCCGTCATCCATCCACTTTGCATAAGTACTAACAACTGTAGATCGCGAACAACCCACGAGTCGTGCAATTTCGGAAACACTTGTTCCTAGCCTTCGAGCCATTACAATCTGCCCTCTATCAAAGTCACTTAGATCCGCAGCCTTTCCCATCACACACAGAAGTAAGTGAAAGAATGGTTCTTCAGACTCTCCAGCAGCAGTTAAATACCACTTCCACCTGATCGCGTGCCTTCCACGCCATCCAGGCGAGTTCATTGCAAAATGTAGGGGTGGTCATAATGTTTTGGCTCTTGAGTGTATATACTTTAACTGACTTGTCCAGTTATTTCATGAAATACCTAGTTATTCTATAAATTAACGGATTTTACACTTTAATGGTAACATATATATATAATATACTCGCATTATTTGTTTAATATATTACATTTAATTTTAACAAAATTTAAGCCTAATACTCTATTTTCAACATTAAATGTACCTCAACCTTAATATTCTCCTGCAAAACTTTCTTTTTTATATTCTCCAATAAATTCTTCGTTTCTTAAGTCACCGTCGTGGACCTTTTAACTGCGAACAAAACGGGTCCCTAAAATGTTTCTTCATATCAGAATCAATACATTCGACTTTTTTTTTATCAGACATTTCTTTTACTTCTCAGCAATTGAGTGAAAACACATTTCGCTATTGCCCATTATTTCGGATTGATTACACGAAATAAAGCTGTCACAGGACATACTTATCTTCGCAAAGCGGTCTTTAAGAGACATCTTGGACAGTTACGGAGTACAGAGCGGGCCAAGGGCAATTTTTAAAGACTATCGATGTTGGGCATCGGTTTTTTAAGGCTGCGAATGGCTTTGACGTCATTGAAGGATAGCTTTTATAGCGAAAGGAAGACTTACTGTAATTTATTAAGCGCTGTGATAAATGAAGTTGGCGTTTTCGATGTGAGTTTAAGCAGAATTGTTTTTACTATTAGCATTGATTGTTAAATATATTTATTTTCTCTGGTTTCATTATTGAAATATTTAATATCTTTTTACCGTTCTTAAAGTATCGGACAACCCTAAAAATGTCAATTTTGCCATAAATTGACTCATTTTTCTGTTATTTTATTTTATAGACCATCTTATTAGCTTTATTAAAATACCAAGTTTATTATTTTCCGTTCCCTAGAACAAAAACTTCTAGTAAAAGCAGATGCCATTACTTTAAGCAAGATGTCATACTTTAAAACGCGTTTTACTCGAAATGTGTTTTTTTTAATGCTCATAAGTGGGCAGTGATTGCTGGAAAGGTTTTGAAAAAAATGAACAGAAATTTTTTGTGTATGTTCTGTATGATAGTAGAAGTGTTTTAACCTCCAGATTTATCAATCTCTGTTTTGTTACAAAATTTACAGTCCCTTATGTTAATATAATCACTGTTTTTTAAGCAATTTGATATAATAACTGAGATAAAATGCTCCAGTTTTTGTAAAAATTAAAATATCTCTTATCCTGAAGGTCATTTTAAAACTGAATAACATAGCAACACATCAGAATAGAAAAAATGAAAATTTGTTCATAAACCTTTGGTACAGATTGAGCCCCGTTTATGTTATTTTTTATAAGTTTTTACCCATTATTTCTCATTTTAGTAATAATAATTTCTTTTTCTCTTCTTAATTTTAGCATATTTTCCTTAAAATATATTAAACAAAATCCGAAAACCACACAAAAAATTCCCAATATCTCCAATTAAAGAAAAGGTTTCGCAAGTAGCCCTATACATTAATTTATTAAAATGAAGCATTTAAAAAATTAAAACCTGAGGGATTTCATACTATTTTTAAGTAAAAATTTTCAAAATAATTTGTAAGGGCAGGTTATTCGTATACATACATATATAAGATGACTTGAAGTACTTCTAACTTGCGTGTTTGTGAAGGACTGGGGATAGTTATAATAATGCAGCCATTGATCGTAATTTAGTTTATTGTTTTGCGTCAATAAAGCTTTTAGTACTCCATGCCATGACTAAAACGAGTTATTTTAACAAATGTCCATCGCGAGAAAGTGAAATTCGTGCACGTCGTTGGAGAGAAGGAGCCAAATTATATGTAAATCAATAACGCGGGAGATGGGTTGAGGGGTACTGGGGCTGCAGGTTTACCCAACTGATGTGTAAGGAGATGTGGACTCATCATATATAAAAAGAGAGAGAACTGATTCACTCACTCATCACGAGATCTCCCTAATTAGTGGACCAACAGACTTGAAATTCCGCAAAAACGTTTCTTTTCTTGAGTAGAGATCCGCTAACAAGTCGAGGAAATCTACAAAAAGAAATAAAAATGTGCGTAGACAAAAAAAAAATTCCCATTTTTTTAACTATTAGACCGAAATAAATGCTTCTTTCATTGAGTAGCGATCTGGTTTTAACAAACTCGACTCCAAAGTTGAATCAAGGGGACGTATAGAAAAAAAATCCCCGTTTTTGAACTATTAGACCAAGAGATTGAAATTTAGTAAGCATGTTCCTTTTTGTTCAGTAGAATTCCTCTAAGAACAGGTTTAGGGAAAATGGATTCTTGAGGAGGAGTTGATAAGAACATTTAGATAAAAAAAAAAGTCCCATTTTTGAACTATTAGATTTATGACTTGTGATTTGATAAGCATGTTTCTTTAAAAAAGGTTTTCATGGAAATCGACTCCACAAGAGGGGTCAAGGGGATTAAGGTGCGTATAAATTTTAAAAACTCTAATTTTTTATCTACTAATTTGAAAGATGAAAAACATGTTTCTTTTGTTGAGTAGATATCGGATTTTTTGAAAATTGCCTCCCCAGGGAAGTTGCGGGAAGAAATTATGGATTAAGAAATTTCCCTTTTTCAACTATTAAACCTACAGAACTGGAACTTTGAAAGTATATTCCTATTTTATGTAGAAATCTCCAAAGAAAATGGATATTGCGGAGCTAGACTACGAAAGGGGAGTATACGGGGACATATGTTATAGCTATAATTCCATTTTAGGAATTCATCTCCTTTTCATTTTTAATCACGAAGCTCAAAGAATGTTTTTCAAAGCAATCGAAATTTTATTGATGATTTAAATAATAATAATTTTTTAAAAAAACAGTACTTCGTTATACAACATCATAAAATACCGTGTGAGTGGGCCAGTAATGGTTAAAATAACATGTATAATTTTCAGATCATATTTACATAATGTCAAGTATCTGCAATAATTGTATATATAGATATATCTAACTCGTCATAATTCCGGATCATGGCTTCGAAAAATAAAAAAATGTCATTTCATAACTTTAATTAAATGCTATTCAAAATTGTTGACATTTTTTTTGATATTTTTTAAACATTCCTAAAAATTTAAAAACTATTTGAAATTTTTTAGTTTTCTAAAGCGTTTAAAAATACACTTCTCGAATCAAAAACAATTGTATAGTCAAAATCAAGTACAATTTGACTTTCGTTTTGAAGACCAACATTTCATATTTGTATAAACACTTTGACACGAAAAAACTAACGAATTAATTACTCAAAATATTTAATTACAATCACAGCACTAAGTTAAAAACTCAAATCTATGATTTCTTACAATTGACACCTTTTTCTGAAAAATGGCGTACGATTTAAAACTTCTTGAAAAGGAAGCATGTGTTATTGAATTATTATTATTATTTATTTTCCCGTTAAAACTATCAATCTTCTAAGTCTGTCAACACTCGTTTGTAACTTTGTTATAAATGTCGTTTAATGTTCTTGAAAAATTTTGTGCTTATATTTAGTTTTCATAAATGCTTTAATATATATAAAATGAAAAAAACTGAGTAATTTTTTTTAACTTCACTATTTTTTTTTAAATTTGTTTCAATTAAGAAATCAGAACTGCAACCCTTATTTATGAAGAACCATTTATTTGGGCAAGTATTTTAAAATTATACTTTTTCGATGAAAGTATAAAACTTTTTCCTTGAAAGTAAATGTAAATACCTTCTTTAAAATGATAACGACATTGTACAGATATTTTAAATTATATACATACATATATATATATATATATATATATAATTTCTTCATTTTTTAAAAAATTAATTGGAAAACTTTACTGCATTAATGTAATATTTGTAAGGATACCAAATCGAAATTGATTAATGATATATCTTGTTTAAAATATCTGACTACTTGCAACAACTTTAAAAAAAAAAATGGAGATATGGGGATTTGTTTGTGGTTTTTAGAATTGCTTAGTACATTTTAAGAAAAATATTCTAAAATTAAGAAGATAAAAAGAAATTGTTATTGCTTAAAGGGGGAAAGGGAATGGGTAAAAATTTACAAAAAATAACATAAACAGGGTGCATTCTGCACAAAAAGGTTAGGGACAAATTTTCAATTTTTCAATTCTGATGTTTTGCTATGTTATTCATTTTTAAAATGACCTTCAGGATAAGAGATAGTTTAAACTTTACAAAAACTAGAGCACTTTTTATCTTAGTTATTATATGTAATTGCTTAAAATAACAATAATTATATTCACATAAGGGACTGTGTAAATGTTGTAATCAAACAGGGATTGATAAATCTGAAGGTTAAAATACTTCTACTATTATACAGAACTTACACAAAGAATTTCAGTTAATTATTTTCAAAACTTTTTGAGCAATCACTGTCCCTGTTTGAGCACTTTCAAAAGAACACAGTTCGAGTAAAACGCTATTTAAAGTATGACATCTTGCTTAAAGTAATAGCATCTGTGTTTACTATAACACTTGTAGTTTTTGCTCTAGTGAACATAGAATAATAAACTTGGAATTTTTATAAAGCTAATAAGATAGTCTATAAAATAAAATCATAAAAGAAATTTGTCAATTTTTGGCAAAATTCACAATTTTAGGATAGCCGGATACCTTAATTGAGCTAAATTTTGCTTAAAGACTAAATCTATAAGAATAAGTTCATTTTTAAAAAAATTTAGCAAACCTGTAATGAGCTCTGTTCTTATAAAAGATTACAAGAACCCTTATTTTTCTAGTAATAAAAAGTTTATATAAATTATTACCACATTGAGAGACTAAATTTGTATGCCTAAGAAGTAACCACAATGAAAAAGGCTATATGTTTCCCAGAAGCTAATATTAAGTATTAGGTAAATCATTTGCAAAGAAGACTTAAGTATGTATAATGTGGGAAAGAATGAATTCCTTATGATTTTTAAGTTAAAACACATTGCAACAATACAATTACTTTCAAAGCCAGCACAATTTCAGTTTCACAAACTTGCACAGTAGGGATTCATCACTGAAATCTTAAAAAAAAATATTAAAAATTACCTTTTTCTTTCTTTTTTTATTTAAACTAAACTAATTAAAAAAATATTTTTCTTTAATATTAGTTATTCTTAATATTTGTATGGGTTCAACCAAATTGATTAAACGTAATTGTGCCTTAAATTCTGATACAATCATAAAGAGGTTAAAATAAGTAACTTCGTAAAGAAATTTAAAACTAGATCTGTTTAAATTTAATGTGAGTTTGAATTTAACATTATACGTCTTTTATTCAAATTTATCACCTTTTGACTCCACACAGGCTTTAATTGTCTTTGAATCATCTATCGAGGCATTCACTATCTCCATTGAAGTTTCCATAGCTGCTTTTTTTTTTAAAAAAAACACCGAACTTTATAGTCAGAGGTTGTATATTCTTGTGATGGAATATTTTCACATATCGCCATATATTATAGCCATATGACAGTTTTCTTTTATTGTTTTCCACTGTATAGCCCCATAATTTCTCCAGTTTACATTTCTAAATTTTTTTTTTAGTTCTGACAGTGTGATACAGCTGTGCTAGAGTTTCCCCCCATTTTATTATTAATAATTTTTCTTTGGTAATTTAATATTTTGAGTTTGCTTTTATTAAAGTAAAATTACTTTATATAAATATCAAAAGTGGATGCTTGATTTCCCAATATTTATAACAAAATAAGTAAACATAAAATTTGGAAACGATAAAAAGAGAGAAATTTTAAAGCAAAAGCTTCAGTTTCCATACGTTACACTACACAACATTTTTCATCTAATTACAAAATAATTAAACCACACGTCTAAGACTCATTCCACTGGATTAAGTCCGACCAGAAATCCAGTAGCATAAAATTAATTAATTTCCATGTTACCTTTCGGACCGCGAATAAGACTCCTAAAAATTACAGAAATCTTTGAAATCCACTCCTTTTCTCAATTAGGAAACTTTAGGAAAGACTGCTTTCTAAGATATATCGACCTTGTTTTATCCCAAATCAGATGCGGGATCGCATTTCCGTGAACCAGTGAATTGTTTCTAACTTCGAAATCCTTGCAATACTTTATTTTAAGAACTCATTTTGAAATAGAAGGGATTTATAGGAGAAAGTTTGATTTTTCTTTAATTTAATACTCGCGAGTTAATATATAATTAAAGGGCTAAATCCTGAGATATTTTTCAGACTGTAATTTGTAAACTAGTATTCAATATCCTTCTAGATTTATGAAAGTTGTTAGAGGAACAGATATGATTCGCAAATAAATTGTCGGGTGTTATTATCTAACGTTTTAAGTATTAACTGAGTATTTTAATTTGTCCGTGCGGTGTTAAGTAATTTGAAAAATGTTTCACAAGGTTTACTATGTGAGATTTCTGAAACTGTAAAATTTAGACAAAACTTCTTTTGCTGAAATCAAAGCCAAATTTATTCCTTTCCATAACGCAATAAATTTATTAAATTGTAAATATCTATAAAAAAAGATATCAATCATTGGCATAGCCAATTAATTTTAGCGCGTTTTTCACATGTATTTTTCATTAATGCAACTAATGAACTTTTTACAACGTTTTTTCCTTCCCATTTTCAGGTTTCAGAAAAACTTTTCTCACTTTTAGTTTTCAAAAAACAATTTCACACTTTTAGTTTTAAAAAAAAAACTTTTTTTCACTTTACACTATATGTCTTATCACTTTACTGTTTAAAAAAAGAATAAAATTTAAAAAGTAAAATCAGAGCCTTTTATACTTGTTTTCTGAAATTTTTTGTGAAGATTTCCTCCAAAATGCTGGTAGATTTTTTTAAAAAAAACTTTTTGCAAACAATAAATTTACTAGGTAAAATTTGAGAACATTTTGTTATAAACTAGCGAAATTCAGGAAAATTTGTAGGAAAATTCGGGAAAACTATGGAAAAATTTAAATAGGATTCGGCTCATCTAGGGCACAAATGCGACCAAATGCCGAAAACCCGAGGTCAATTGGTTGCTTAGCCTCCCATCCGGTATAGTGGTCAGTGAAGCTGACTGCGGTGCCGCAGGGACTGGGTTCGAATCCCGGAGAAGGCATGGATGTTTGTGTTGTAATCCTTTCTTCTGTCTGTGTTGTTTACCCCCGTGTTATACGTTCGGTGGTGCACGGGGTTTATAAATGTTAAAAAAAAAATTGGTTGCTTATTGGCTGAGAAAAAGGTACGACAAAATGTGGAACGAAGACAAAATTTGCGTCCTAATAGCGCTTTTGTTCCACTACGTAAAAAACGCGCTAAAAAAGGATAAAAGCCACTCAATCACTCCTCGCGCTATCTCCAGAACTATTAGACCCTACAGACTTAAAATTTCGCAGGAACCTTTAATTGAATAGGAATCCTCTAAGAACGCGTCTTACGAAAACCTATCTCCAAGAGGAACAACGAGTTGTTAAGTGGTGGTTAAAGATTGACATTCCCATTTTTGAACTGTTAGACCTACAGACTTAAAATTTGGAAGGCGTGTTCCTTTCACGGAGAAGAAATTTGCTAAGAACGCATGTTGTGTGATAATCGATCTCCAAGGAGGATTGCGAGGGGAAAAGTGGTATTATATATCAATATTCTTATTTTTGAAATATTAAAATATACCAATAGACTTGGAATTTGGCAGACATGTTCCTTTTGTGGAGTAGATATTTGCTAAAAACGAGTTTTTTTTGTGAAATTTGAGGAAATTTGATCCGATGTGATTTTGAGGGATTAAGTGGCGTTATAGATAAATACTCCTATTTTTGAACTGTTAGATCTACGGACTTAAAATTTGGCAAGCATGTTTATTTTTAAGTAGAAATCCATTAAATATGGGTTTGGTGGAAATCGACTTTCTGGATGGGAGTTACGGAAGCGTAAAAGGTAATTTCACTTCAATTTTAGAGATTCAAGTTTGCTCTTTTTTAAATCAAGAAATATGAGTTATAGGATTGTTTTTCGATAAAATCGAACACTTAATGCTAGAAAAGATATTAACTAATTTATATGTAAACAGTATATATTCGTGCAGCATCATGAAATACCAAGCGAAGAGGGTGGTAACGGTTAGTATATACAGTCGACTCTCGATAATTCAAAACGGAGGGACCAATAAAAACTTCCAATTATCAAGAGTCAAAAAAAAACCCCTTCAAAATACACGAAGATAAATTTTTTGCTAACAAATTTCAATTTGGAACTATGCTGTAAAACAACAATTGTACATGTGCATAAAATTATTTTAAAGTATTTTTTTAAAAATACATATTATACCGTATAAATATTATACAGAATTTAAAACTCATGTACTAAGAAATTCAGGAAATAAAATCATTTCGCACCTGGTTCCCTCAGACACTGTCCCCAACATAATTGGCTCTTCAAGGAGCGGTCCAGTCTGGCCCATGCCCTAATTGGTGCCACATGCTATATATAAGTCCCACAAATGAGCTATAAATCGTCATGTCAGTCAGACGCATTATGCACAGTTCTACACATCTCTTCTTCACGATAGCGGGCCATTCTTTCTGAACACGTGTAGCAAGGTCACGTGTTAAACGAAAAATACAGACGGCTGACAACAGGTGCGGTCGGTCTGTTGTCTACTTGAAGAAGGAAAGGTATAAAAGTGTCTTTTCACCTGAGGAACCGGGAAACACAAAGAAGGGGTAAGAGACAGATGGTCATAAAAGAGACTATATTACAGGGGAGACACTTAGAGACAATACAACACGAAACTTGTAAGCTCCAACCTGTTTGTAGCAGGACTGTACAGGATAGTGAGTATTCGAATTGTCAAGAGTTTTTTAATTATCGCGTGTTATTGTCTGTAAAGCCACATATTTTTCTTCGAAATATTGAGTGTACCAAAAAGTATTATTTTAGTTTAAAATATCAAGATTTTTTCTAGGAATTGAGCATATACTTCGAATTAGTGAGAGGTTTGTATTATCGAAAGTTTGAATTAGCGAGAGTCGACTGTATACATATTTAAATGTTGTTGTTGTCGTGTCCTTCCCGCAGGGAAGGAATGAAAGTTGCCATTGCCTGTGAGACAGATTGGACTTCTTAACGATAGATGGCGACACTACCTATCTCCACCTCCACAATTTTGGCACGGAGCTGAAGGGGAGAGAAATATTCTCCAGCCCCCTGCACTCGTGGTTTCTGCTGCGACCGCCCACAAGACTTTCGGACCCACTGATTTAACGAGCACGTACTCCGTCTACACTCGGTGGTATTTAGTGGCATCGGGCACCGAACCCAGGCCCTCGGGTCTGGAGTCCGATGCTCTAACCGCTAGGCTACCCACGGCCCATACATATTTAAATTCTGTCGTTAAGTTGGTGGCACCAATGTAATATTCCTAGGGATCAGCAGTTTTTTCTATTAATCTTTTTTAGAGGCCACATCAAATCTGTTACTTTTCAACAAAGGCGGAAAGTGTTTCCAGAGCGTCACATGTACGAGACTGATCAGGCACCACCCAGTCATATTTTAATTCCTTGAATTTTACTATTGATGAAGTCTTAGGAAATCCTATTTTATTTTTTTATTTTTTGGCAATTTTTGGTTTTATGGTGATGGTGTATATGGGTGTAGCAAAAAGCTACGCCATCTGGAATAAGGAACAACAACAATTCTGTCATAAATGTTTTGTAGTACAGTTGACTCTCGATAATTCGAAGTTGGAGGGACCAATGAAAAGCTTCGAATTATTAAGAGTTCGAATTATCAAGAGGGTAGAAAAAAATTCCCAAAATACATGAAGGGAATTTTTTTTTCTAACACATTTAAATTTGAAACTATGTAATAAAACAACAATTGTGCATATATATTTAATTATTTTAAAATATTTATAAAAAGTATATATTATATAGCATAAACATTTTATAGAAGATAAAACTCCTGTATTAAAAAAGAATACATTCAATACATTCATACACAATCCTAAGCATCTCTTCTTCACAATAGTGAACCATCCTTTATGAACACATGTGTATCAAGGCCACGTGTTAAACGAAAGATATGGATGGCTGACAACAGGTGCGGTTTCTCTATTGTCCACTTAATTGACCACAGATGGTCATCAAAGAGGCTACATTACAGGCTAGATATTCAGAGACAACACAACACAAAACATGCAAGCTCCAACCTGTTTGCTACAGGACTCTATATGATAGTGAGTGTTCGAATAGTCGAGAGTTTTATAAGATAGCTTCGAATTATTACGTGTTGTAGTCTGGTCAGTCACAGATTTTACTTCGAATTATTAAGTGTACCAAAACGCCTTGTTTTAGTTCGAAACATCAAGAGTTTTTCTAGGGACTCAGCATATACTTCGAATTATCGAGAGTCGACTGTGTGTACTATTAAAAATGACATTCTTACAAGTTTAATGCAGTCTTAGAATTATAAATCTAACATTAACCTTATTGATTCATACTCGGATTATATAAAAATAAAAAATTTCTTCGATCAGTTAATGTCGTCACTCGTACTTTATTTAATAATTACCATGAACCACTAATAATTATAGATATTATTCTATCATACGTATTTTAAAGTTATTTAACTTAATAACATGAAAATGTAATAGAATTAAAAGATAATTAATGATTAAAAAAATCCAGTGTCCATTAAAAAAGTATTTTCTATTTTGTAATTGTGAGGATAATTTTCTAGCTTAAAATAATTCATGCTTCTTGAGAATATTTAGAACTTTTTAACACTTAAAAAGTTTATTCAGCAATGCAATATCTATTTGCTAACGGCTGACGGAACTTTTTGTAAGACTTTGTTAACAAAACACTGGGAAACTGTATTTATTATCTCGTCAGTTAATGTTAGATTTTCAGATTTATATGCCAAATAATTTCAAGAATGAAATTATTAATTCTCAAAAAAATAATATTTTGAGAATTAACTTGAATTAAATTCCAATTCCTGTGCATCTAATTGCATTTGAATAAAATGTTTTATGGATGTTATCCCTAACTGAAAACTGTTTGTGAATTCTGACTTGTGCAAAAATCAAGCTAGGATACAATAATATTTTCAACTGAGTCAGATTTAAATTAAATTAAGTATAAAAATTGGCAAGTACGGAAAAATATTTTTCGAATAGAGAACTTTCAAGAATATTTATCTTACATGAGGGAAAAAATCCTCCAAGATTTCAAATTCTCTTTGCAAAACCTCGTAAAGAAATTAATTTAGGGCAAAATATGTTTTCATCATATTGAGTATTTTTTGTCAATACTGCTGTCTTTCAAACTCAAATAATTTTTTCCCCATAACAAGTGTTTTCCATTCTAATACTTTTATCACGGGTATTTGACTAAAAGAAAAATATTGATTTTCCGATTGCTGAATGATTTCATAAACAAGACGAAACTTGCTTTGGTATAAAAGAATGGTATGAAGTTATCTGTAAACAACATATGTGATCAACATCTAATAAATAACACAAAAAGAAATAATTCATCTAAGAAGTGAGTACAAAAATATGAAAAGTAATTTCTTTTGATGAAATTTCGTAGTACCTTTGATGAAAAAATAAGTTTTTATGAGATGATTAAAATCCTAAAAGCAATAAACAAAACGTATTTAAACTTATACCGATAACAACTAGTAAAAAAACAAAACAGTACATAGAAAAAATGTTCAAGCAGAAAATTTTTTTATAGATTATTAATTTTGTTTATAATGATCTTGCCTGAGCGCCTAAAGGCGTAGGAGAATCGGAAGGAAGACTACCCATATTTCAAAAACAATCTAATTTATTCACTATATTAACCACAACTCAAATGCAATCGATCAAGGATAAGAGATGCACCTAATTAATAAATATGAAGACAATGAACAAGGTAAGCGAGTTATGAGAAGACTTTAATATTCAAAACACTTACTTAATTCAATAACTCTGACTTCTTCTCTATTTAATCTCGATTCATTCTCCAGTGACAGTTCGTCACCTTAAGTAATTCAATATATTATCAAATATTAAATATCCGCGATTTATATTCAATTTAATTAATTACTGCTCCACTAGCAATCTGTCCTATCTCTCCCTATAACCTGTAAGCCTAGACTATATATAGTAGTCCTAATTTACATATTCACGTTTTCTTCTTCGAGGAGAAATTTTATTATAAAATAATTTTTAAAGACAGAAATTCCGCCAAGAGGACTGTTAGTTAAAAGAGCGCGGATAGAACCATCACCTGTTTTTGTGGGAGTTTTCGAAATTAGTTTTCTTAGATGTTTTCTTTCAAATCGAATGTTTTACGATTTGTTACAACAATAAGAAAGTAATCTAAAAAAATTACGGATATTTTTCTAAACTATGGTAATAATTCTAAGATTCCTTCCGCAATTATTTCTGAATCATTTACGCTGCAGTAACGATAAATAAATAAAAAAACATCGCAAATTAAACGATATTTTTTTAAAACCCTTTTTGATATGTTACTTCTAAAACTATACCAATGTGTTTTTTCTTTACTTCAACCTTTAAAATGTACAGTGGATGTCGGAGGCGTGTCCGGAAACTTTGGAGCTCAACACTTGAACATAGTGTCTCTGATTGATTATCAGTCAAGCGATGCCATTGTAGCCGAATTGTATTCTTTTTACGGCAGCGTTTCTCAAACTGTGGGGTGGAAGCGTGATAGCTCTACGAGGGGGGCTCGAGGATATTGAAAAGTCGAAAACAAAACATTATTTAAAAAATATATTAATTTACTGAAAGTAAAAAAGCTAAATCTTTCTGACATAATAAAAATAAAATACACATTTACACTGATATAGTACACTTGTAAATGTATCAGTACTGCATGATGTATTTTAGAATTAATTTACGAAATTAAGTTAAAAGAACAAGTTTAATAATTACCAGTTACCCCATGGGCTTGTCATATTTAAAATTATGCACAAAAATGTACACTTATCTTAATAATTGTACTGTTTATTATTAACCCCTAACTTCTGATTAAAAGTTACTTAATTCGCTCCCCGAAGCCACCGTTTCCCCCTTACGCGTGCGTATGTGATGTATTGAGATGGGGGACGAATAGGAATAAATATGTAAAAAAGTCCTTTGCAAACACTGTCAAGGTCTTTTTTGTTGCAATTCAAAGCCTTCTGAATAATTTTATGAATATCAGTAAACAGAAAATATTGTACTTCGGAAAGAAATATATATATACGTCTGGGGTAGTTAACGCTTTGTCTAAGCGAGACTTACAAGTATGCCCGTGGCACTTAAGTTAGAGTCGTATTGTAACTTCAGCGTCAAAGTATAGTATTATTCAATTCAATGTAATGTTACTGTATGGAGGGGGGGGGGCGTGATGAAAATTATGATTGAGTATTGGGTTGCAATTATTGAAAGTTTGAGAACACTGTTTTAAGACGCAATTCAGAAAGATACGAGCCTCACCCTCTCAAGAACGAGGGGGTGAGGCTAGAGTTAAGGGGTCCCCTAAAACAGTGGTTCATAAGCTGTAGCCCGCGGACCCTGAGGGTCAACCAGAACCTTTCTAAGAAGTACGCGAAAGTCTCTCATTTAATGTTAAGATTTCCTTTTTTTACAGACTTTAAATTGCTTCGTGGAAAATTGATAGATGGGCCAACCTAGACTAGATAACTAAAGTGCCCTCAAAGAAAGAACTCTATTAAAACGTGTATTTAGATCAAGAATATTCAGTTCTTCAATTAATTGTTTCCAACTACATAGCCATTACTAAAAAGTAATATTTTCAAAAGGTAGTAGAAACCTCGCTACCACGCCACAGGTCCGGGGTTCATACCCCGAGCTGGGCAAGGTGGACTCAACCTTTTATCCCTTCAGTGGGTCGATGAATGAGTACCACGCTGAAAAACTGAAGGTATCGCGTCAGTCTAACCACTTGACTGGAACATCTGCTCAGGCACCTGAGCACCCAAGGTCACGCACCTGAGCACCCAAGGGTTACTGAGATGGGCACAGTAACCTTTGGCTTATGGGTTGTTGCACCACTGAGTTAAATTGTGGTAACCTCTGGTTACCCCTTACATCCGAACCCTCTTGTCTATCTGTAAACCCGGCTAGATGTGTAGGAGGAATAGAATAATCCACAAACATTATTTTCAATCCAATTAATTTATTAATTCTTATTAACAAATGTCAACCAGACACAATACAATTCTAATTAAGGTATATGAACTTTGGTAGAGTGCAGAGGTGAGATACTCTAATGCGGGGATACTATTACAGACCCTCAACTGAATCTAAGACAGCGAAAATGCGCTCGATTACAACTACGTCGCACACTAATAAATAGCTTCTATTTAATTAAGAACACAGTACCTGAAGCTTTAATATATCGGAACCTACGTTGGATTTTGCAGGCACTCTATTTGGCTTATTCAATTGACGATGGCACCACGCTCTGCTATCTCTAATTCTCAAACTTCAAGTTCCCTCTTACTTGCACACATCTAACGTATCAACTTCAGCTTGTCAACAACAACGTGTCAACAAATCCTTTACTCCCTTCCTTTCCTTCACTTTTCTTCACTTGCCTTAACTTAACCTCTTACTTCGCTTTTTTTTGTCAACTCGCGAAAACCGAATTTATATAAAATACCTCATTTCCATAAATCACGTTTGGTTTCTCGATGAAAGTTGGTTGAAATAAGTATTTTGTTTAAAGAGCTAAGAAGATACTACAGGAACTGCGTATAGATCCGTCACAAAGTTGAGTTGAGTAGAAACACGGGAACAAAGATAAGTAGTACAGACAGTCTTAGAATTATTGAGTAACCTTTACATCACTCAACCATGTGTCGGGAGTAAGGGAGGGGTGTTCAAAATCTTGAGGTTTCACAATCTCAGACTTATACACGGGCAGTGGGTAGCCTAGTGGATAGAGCATCAGGCGCCAGACCGGAAGGCCTGGGTTCGATGCCCGATGTCACCAAATACCCGCCGAGTACACATGGAGTACGTGCTTGTTAAATCAGTGGGTCCGAAAGTCTTTTGGGCGGTCATAGCAGCAACCACGGGTGCAGGGAGCTGGAAAATATTTTCCTCCCCTCCAGTTCTATGCCTAAATTGTGGAGTTGGAGATAGATGGTGTCGCCATCTATCGTGTATGAACCGAGCTAAATCGTACTGTCGCCTGCATGGTGCTCAAAGCTAAAAGCTAACGACAGGCTTACACCTAGACCCTTGCCATGATGAATTTCGTGGGCCTCGATCTGACACCATCAAACAGAACAATAGAAACAATAACAACAGACTTATACACAAAGAAGGTCGTGGTGACCGAAATTTTAAGAGAAAAATAGAACTCTTCACATGTTTCAGAACATGTCAAAACAGAGAAATGCTAGTCTAAAAAAGTGTTAAGTTCGGATTATAGGTAAAATACTTAACTGCTGTCCAGCGGAGTTTCTTTCTTTTTACTGTCGTATACATCAGCTGGAGGAGAACATGTATTGTCTTTTAGAAGGAAGATATTTTGGACCAGAAAGGCCCAAATTATTTTAGAATGTAGGAATTTTTTGCATCTTATCTCTACAAAATATATGGTAAAATGTACGCATTTTTTTCCAGATGTGATTGTGATCGTGGCGTCCATCGTGGTGCTGTCCGTGGGGAGCAGCGGACAAGTGTTCGCTACCTCCGCCTTAAGAGGTCTTCGGTTTTTCCAGATCCTTCGAATGGTTCGAATGGATCGAAGAGGTGGAACATGGAAACTTTTGGGATCAGTGGTTTACGCACACAGACAGGTAAGCAGGAATCAAAACACTTATACAAAAACATTCTTTTGTATAATCGCATCTGGAAACACATTAATACATGTAATTATATAGGGCTATTCATATAGAGTAATAATTTAACCAACTTTATTTCGTTTGATGTCCAAGATCATGAATGATAAAACTTACAGTCTGCTGTAATGTTTCAAGAATCCATCCGGAATTACTCAGACAGCTGGCACTTGAAGTCATAAATGACATACCCGATCAAGCCTTGATTATTTACACAGACAGTAGCCGTTTCCTCCCCTTTTTTAAGTATTACATTATATTCATATACTGCTTTGAAAAAATATTTGTCTTCCGCGTTGTTTTAAACACTTTTAAAAAAATTGTTTCTTTGCATTACTTTTTCCAGTTTTTGTAGCATATGCTTGGTTTGCTCTAACCAATATTTAATATTCTGAAAAAAATTATCGACAAAAACAAATTTTAATAACGATGATTACTGTGTATTTTTAATGATATTCGCTCCAGTGTATAAAGCATTTTGATTCGAGAAATTAAAATTCAAAAATGATAAAAAAAAAATTGCCAAAAATTGCCATTATTTTATTTTTTGAATAAATTTTCTTTCGTGTTTAATTGCTTTCTCAAGCAAATGATAATTTTGCAGTTTTTCAGGGGTTTTTTAAGGTTTTGGCTTAAAAAAAACCATATTATTCTTATCGAGTCATGCGTTAAGTATGTATGCGTAAGTATTTTTATCAAATTAAAAAATTTAATACGATTCACGCTTTTCAAACATTTTTACTTTCGATTCTAGAAACCTTAACGATATATTTTTTATTTCCAATTATCAGGGTTACAATAGACACTACACCCCAAGGGGGTAGGAACAAAAATATAAACAGACGAAACAAACAAAGTCGAAAATAAAAACGTGGTGAGAAAATTCTATGAACCCAATAAGTCCCTAGCTTGCCTATAAAAATCGCTCAAAGAGGGGCTTTTTAGTGCTGGTCAGTGGCGAATGTGGTCAGCATCCATGTCCTCCCAAATATCACAGAGCGGGCAGAAAGGGGCCTGTGCAACATGAATTCCATAAAGATGTTTGAAGAGACAGTCGTGTCCAGTAGACAGAAGAAACTCGTCAACTGCTTTACGTCTTGGCTCCACATGGGAAGATCTTTAAGATTATTCCACTTATGTTATTGGAATCTCTCACAGTGTATTGATCTGAAGTGAGATCTTTCATCTTTTTCTTATTGATACACTTGGCACTGGTAAAAGGGACAGCTTTCCTTGTTGACTGTTAAATGAAATCTCCCTTCTTTGCTAGGTGGTCCGCAAACTCATTACCTATTACACCACAGTATCCAGGGATCCACTGCAAAAATATTTGATTAGAGTACTCAGACAGACACTATTCAGTAGTTTTTTACAGTTAAGAATGTTAGAGAAGGTAGGCGTAAAATTTGAGTTCGCAGAAAAAATTGCCGTTTTTGAATCACAGAAGACAACAGCTGTGGTAAAGATATTCAGATGACAATGCAACTGCGCAGGAGCTACTTGAAGGGCAGCAACATCACCATCAAAAGTGGTTGTGAATTTCCAGTTGTTAAATAAAAGGAGAAAAGGTGGCAATACACCCCTGCTCCTGCACTTTCAGAGTCCTTCAAAAGGCTTCCATCAATATAGATATGCACCCAGTCAGGTTCAGGATACATGGTGTCTATCGTTTCTAGGGCAAGTGACCTCAAAATTGAGGTATTTTACTCTTTTTTGGAAACCGCCTGGGTAAGATCAGTGTGGATTCGAAAACCTTTATCGACAGTGGGGTTCAATGATGACACTAGAGGTTCGGGAACGAAATCTATATGAAGCTGTAACGATATTTTTTAGGGATTTATTTTGATTTACATTGCATTGTGAAGCAACATTAATTCTATTGGCGAGAGCCTCGTAATTTTGAACCATGGTCACGTGACAGGAACAACACCTGAACTTGTCGCGGCCCGGAAGTCGTGGGTGTGAGAGGACTCGAGGACATGATCATAAAATAGCAAATTTTGTTTAATATTTAGCAGTTTACGAAATACACGTTTATAACTTAACTCTAGCTGCAGTATAAAATCTTAACCGATAATCAGATAACTAAATTATGGAAGGTGCTTATCTGAGGGGGGGGGGCAACTCCTTGTATGATCCTTCTTGAAGCCCGATAGTACGGTTAACTCCAAGTTTGCTTACCTAACCCCTTCCTGATGGATTCTCCGTCGAATAAGTTGATTCTCGTCTTATTTTCTAAAGATGCGCGACCACCAATCGCTGTTTACTAATACTTGAAATTCAGCTTAGCGATCAACGCAATACCATTAACTCACACACTCAACTACGGACACTTAAATAGCATACATTTAAATATCACTTAATAGCATAAATTTACATTTGCATAAAATCAAATCATCTCTACGTAAATCAAGTCATCTTGTAAAGAATTTCCCCTGAAATCAGTTAACGATTGGGAGTTAGAATGAACACCAGCCATAATCATAAAAATATAATTTATCTATCCTTTTATAAGTCTCACAAACCCAGGGAAGGAAATGCAGGTATGTAAAGTATTGGAGCCAAGGCGGGAAAGATGAGATATTTAATATTTAATTATGAGTAAAAGCATTACATTTGGTAATAATCGTAACTCCTATCTCAAATAATCGACTTCGGGTCGATTTGATTTTTAATTCCAAAATCTTACTGACTGAACCGTCAATTATCCATTTTATAAATTAATTAATCGACGAGTCACTCTCGTCTGGCTTTCAATTATTTTACGTTAATCTCAAATTCCTATCGGTTAAATCCTAATCTCTCTCTTCGAACCTAAAAGTTAATGCTTGAATATGCGATATGATTTACATATATCGCATCCTCTTCTTCGGGAAAAAGTTTGCAATGAAACATTATTTAATTTAATAGAATTTTCACAAGAGGATTAGTAAAAAGTACGTGAATAGACTCGTTACAGTTCTGGTTCTGTAAATCTGTCTTTTGTCCACCAATTTTATCTATAATGCCCTTTTAATTCCTCGCAACCCGACTTAGGAGGAGATTTCCACAAAATCTGTTTTTAGTGGATTCCTACTCAACAAAAGTAACATGCTTCATTTATACAAGCACACCACCCCCTCCCTCCCGTATCGTAAACTCACCTTAGAATCCTCTCACAGACAGCTTACCCAATTTTATGCAAGCATAATCAAAAAAGAAATTTATCTATCCTTTATAAGTCTCACAAACCCAGGGAAGAAATGCAGTATGTAAAGTATTGTTCCAAGCAAAATGAGATATAATATTTAAATGAGTAAAAGCATTTACATTTGGTAAATCGTAACTCCTATCTCAAATAATCGACTTCGGGTCGTTTGATTTTAATTCCAAAATCTTACTGACTGAACCGTCAATTATCCATTTTATAAATTAATTAATCACGAGTCACTCTCGTCTGACTTTCAAATATTATTTACGTTAATCCTTCAAATTCTATCAGTAAATCCTAATCTTTCTCTTCTTCTCTTCGAACCAAAGTTAATGTGAATACGCATATGATTTACATATACCGCATCCTCTTCAGGGAAAAATTTGCAATGAAACATTATTTAATTTAATAGAATTTTCACAGAGATTAGTAAAAAGTACGTGAATAGACTCGTTACAGTTCTGGTTCTGTAAATCTGCTTTTGTCCACCAATTTTATCTAGAATGCCCTTTTAATTCCCGCAACCCGACTTAGGAGGAGATTTCACAAAATCTGTTTTAGTGGATTCCTACTCAACAAAAGTAACATGCTTGCATTTTTATACATAGCGACACCAACACCCTCCCCTCTTTCCTTGGGTGTGGATTTCAGTAAACTCAGCCTTAGATTATTCTTATGATAGCAGTGCTCAGAAAAAATCGTACTTCGGAAAGACATATATATGCGTTCAGGGCAATTAACGCACTGGCTGAGCGAGAGACGTTTATATACACTTAAATATTTAAAGTTGTGTTATGTGTGTAGTTTTAGCGTTAAATTGTATAATTTTTGAAACCAGTGCATGTTGTTATTAATTGGGGGGGGGGGGGTCGCAAGGAAATTTAGGATTCAATTTTGGTAGCAAATATTTAAAGTTTGAGAAGCACTGTTGTAGGTCAAACAGATCCGGTGATCGCGCGAAGAGTGAGTGAACCGTTCTCTAATGTATATATATAGATTAAAGGGGCTCGAGGTTAGGTTCTTTTTATACTCGTATATACAGCATTATTTATTTCAAATCAAAATGAACATCAGAACTCACTTCGTTTACTTTGCTTCCGTATTCAAAATATATGCATTTCAAAATTTAATTGGTATAGATCACTGCTTCTCAAAGTTTCAACATTTGCGACCCAATATTCCATCATAATTATCTTCGCGCCCCCCTTATACAATAACAATACATTAAATTCAATAATACTAAACTTTCACGCAAAAAATACGACACAACTTTAATCTTTTAAGTACAACCGGCGTATATAAACGTCTCGCTCAGCCAAAGCGTTAATTTCCCCAGACGTATATATACGTCTTTCTGAAGTACGATCTTTTCTGTGCACTGATATCCGTAAACTTATTCCTACTTCTTTGGAATGCAATAAAAGAACCTTGACAATGCTTGTAAAAGATTTACTTATTTCAGATTATTTGCTTCTATATTCCTCCCCCCCCCCTCCCCCAATACATCGCACGCGGGCGCCTATGTGCAAAACGGTAGACATTGGAAAGCGAATCGCGTAACTTTTAATTGGCAGGAAAGGATTAATTATAAACTGTACAAATTAAAAAGGTAAGTGTTAATTTTTGTATATAATTTTACACATGACAATCCCATGGGGCACTAGTAATTATTAAACTTGCTTTTAACTTCGTATTGTTAAATGAAGTATAAGATACATTGTGTAGCAGAGTGATGCATTTATAAGTGTAATATATCAGTTTAAATGTGTATTTTTTTATTATGCAGAGTGTATTTTGTTTGCTAATACTTTCAGTAAATTAATACTTTTAAAATAACATTTTATTTTATACTTTTCAAAATGCTCGCGCCCCTCTCAAATAGTTGTCCCGCCTCTCAAGGGGGTGCGCCCCACAGTTTGAGAAACGCTGGTATAGATTTAAGTGGATATTGTGTCTTAAACTGTTAAAGTTGAGGGAATAAAATCTGTATTAATATATCCTTCATCAGATCCTATATTTCCTTGATAATTAGTACAGCCAGAAGCAATCTATCAAACACTGATTAGTGGATTAGATACTTCGTGAAGTTTTGTCATTCGTTACGATTTGATGCCCCAAGATGTAGCCAATTAATCAAGCATTTAAATTCGTAAAGGCTTTTAAGGTGCACTGACTACGTTCCGGACCATAGTTTTGAAAAACACTATAAATTGATAATTTTTTATATTTAGTGTCAGTTGAATTAGAACATACATATAAAAAAATTTTGTGAATATTATTACTTAAAATTATTTAAATGTAATTTTTTGGCCGAAAAAGAATTTATACATATTTACAAAATATTCTCCTATTGTGAAAAATGCTTCGGTAATAATAACATTTTGTCTAGATATAGCTATGATTTCTGTACAGAGCCTAAATTAGAATTTTTGCAAAATTCATATTATTTTCAGTTAAAATCAATTGAAATTGTAACAGGTGTTTTTTTTTTAATTTCTTTACTCTGATGTATTAAACTATGAATATATATATATATAAATCCACTTTTAAATTATATATTTTTAAAAATTTTGGAAAATTAAAATAATGTATAAAATAAAAAAGATTTTTTGAAAAAAGAAAAAGTGTAAAATTATAATTAATCTGCGACAAAATGAGAAAGTTATCAAAACAAGTCAAGAGGACTGGGTAATCTTTGAACAATTTTTTTTATTCATGTATTTAGAAATTATATTTTAGCATTTCATATAATATTTCTATTCAAGAAAATGATACGAGATGAATCTTTCACACATTGTTCACACAATTTAAAAATTTTAATTTTTTAAAGAAAATTTTTAAATTTTAATCCTTTTGTAATTTTTATTTTTTAAACTGAATTTTTTTGTAACATTCTTAAGTATGTTCTTAACAACTTTAGGGATCGATATTGCATTAACTTAATTAGTTTTGGGAAAAAATAAAATGTTCATAAGCATGCTGAAATTCAACAAAAAAGCCAATATCTTCTACATTTTAATTATTTTTTTAAAAAAAGTATTCAGTTTACAGAAAAATGGATACCTAATTTTGTTACAGGCTTTACATATAACACACACAAAAAATGCAAGTGATTAGAGTAAATAATTGTGGAAGGAGTAGCATTGTGAATGCACTAATATATCGAAAAAACGCAAACTGAGAAAAACCACTTTAAAGTTTATAATTCTCAAAAAATAATTATAATAAGCTGAAAGGAGCTTAAAATACCACTTTAAGACATTAGTTATATATTTTTCATTAAAATAATTGCATTTTCCTATTTTTCCAACCTATAATTATAAATGATCAATTTTTAGAGAGTATTAATTGCACAAAAATATTCAAGAAACATGTTAAAAACAGCAATTTTTTTTTTTGCTGTCACGACAGAAATTTTATTTTTTCTCTTCACATAGTATCGAAATATTATATTTGTATAAAAAGTATATGAGGAATAAGAACTGAAATTATGAAATTATTAATATAAAATGCCTTAATTGAAATATTTTACATGCACACATTTCACAAAGAACAAAAATTACACCATTGCAATGACTGAGTTATATTCTGCTTTTTTCTCACGCATTCTTTTTTTTATACTTATTACTTCTCTTTTTAAAATAGATTTTTTTATAAGAAAAAACGCCTTTTTTAGCTTTTTTTTTTCTAAAAAAGCATGGTCGAATTGCCTAATTTGTTAATTTACATTTTTCGAATGAAGTTTTATTCAACTTCCATTTTTCCGACGTGTAAAAGTGATATATCCTTCGAAAGATGATGCAAAAAATAAGATTAAATAAAAATAAAAAAAGCGATAGTTCGTTCATTTTGGGGGTACCAAGTCTTCTTAATTGATAGTGATATCTTTGTTTAGTGAAGAGAATAATAAATATTGAAATGTATAAATTAAATCAATCTAACACTAAACTTATTACAAATGCATGATTTATGAAATTAAATTCACAAACGTATTGATATATTGAAATTTTGTACAATATTTCCAAAACATAGCCTTTTCGTGGCTATAACTACTCTTTGCATAACTTTACCAGAAATTAACATAATTTTTTTTTAAAAAAATTAAGTTCATTACTGGTAAAAGTAGAATAAGTAGGATACAAATGTTAATTATTTCTTTTTATCTAAGTAAGTTCTTTGTAAAACTTTCTTTAATCTCTAATACCCATAAAAGTTGAAAAAGTACAGAGAAAGTTGTGTTGTTGAAACCTTGAAGAATAAACAGTAAAATATATATATATAGTTACCCGGAATTACTAGAGGAAAAAGCTTACTATAAATAAGTTCGTTACTAATGAACTTAAATTGTTAGCTCCACAATTATAGATTAATTATATAGATTTAAGAACACATAAAACAAGTTTTTTTATTTCCTGTTTTTTTCTCCTATAAAACTAATTACCTTTATTAAACCAGCTATGTTCCTTTCCAAGCTATGGATGAAAAATAAATTGTACTTTTCTTGAAACTACGAAACATTTTCGAGAATTAACCCGAAAGAGTTTAACATCCTCGACTTTAAAAAAAATCCCTGGTCAAACTCATCAGTTGTTAATCCAGAATTTTAAGCTTATTTTTCAAAATAATTGAAAATCATTCTTTTAAACTAATACAGTGTTTCTCAAACTGTGAGGCGCACCCTCTAGGGGGAGTGATAATTCTACGAGGAGGGTACTAGCATATTGAAAAGTCGAACACAAAAGATTATTTAAGAAAATTATTAATTAATGAAAAGTAAACAAACAAAATACATTCTGACATAATAAAAAATAAAATAAGCATTTTCACTGATATAATACACTTATAAATATATCAGTACTGCACAGTGTATTTTATAGCTATAATTTAACAGTACTTTAAGAACAAGTTTAAAAATTACCAATGGTCCCATGGGCTTGTCATATCAAAAATGATTTTAAAAATTAATATTTATCTTGATAATTTGTACGGTTTGTAATTAATCCCTTAACTGCCGGTTAAAAGTTAAGCAAATCCCTCCCCTATGTCACCGTTTTCTACGTAGGCGCGCGTATATGGTGTGAGGGGGGGGAGAGAAAAGGAATAAATAAGCAAATCCTATGAAATAAGTAAATCATTCACACTGTCAAGGTCATTTTATTGCATTCCAAAGCCTTCGGAATAATGTTATGGATAGAAGTTCTCAGAAAAGATCGTACTTCAGAAAAACGTATATATACGTCCTTGGCGATTATCGTTTTGGTTAGTGAGACGTTTATATACGTCGATGGCACATAAGTGGGTGAAGTCTTGTTGTAGCTTTAGCGTCAAAATATAGTATTACTGAATTCAATAAATTGTTATTGTATGGGGGGGGGGCTTGATGGAAATTCTGACTGAATATTGCGTCACAATTATTCAAAGTCTGAGAAGCACTGAACTAATGAAAGAATAAAAATGGATCTCATTTAATCAGTTTTTAAATCATTAAACCTTTAATTACTTTGCGTATATATACGCCTCACTCAACGGGTGCGTTATCCCCTTAAGTGCCACGGACGTGCATATACGTCCTGCTGGGCCAGTGCCTTTAGTGCCCTGGACGTGTATACTCGTCCTTCCAAAAAAGGAATTTTTGTATTGAGCTACTTACTCTATTTAAAACAAGTCCCACGACTTTGGAATGCAATAATATGAGATTAACAGTGCTTCTAAAGAATTTACTTATTTCGTAGAAGAGGTGGGGGAGGAATTCGAAAGGGTATATTCCAGGAAATTTATAGCTAAGCAGTTTTTTTTTTCGTTTGAGTGGGCTCTTTCTTATTCTTCATTTGGTGTCGTTTTCACTTACCTTGCGTAATTTGAGCTTTTTAATTTTTTTTTTTTTTTTTTTTTTTTGTGCGAACGCACTGAATGTGATACTGGTTTATGTGTTCAACCTGGTTTCAGGATAAAAAATTTAAGATCCGTTTAAATCAAACTTAACATAATGTTTTTAATAAACACAAAATAATTTCTACCATTTTCGTACCGATGCCTACTCTAACTACTTATACGAACTTACGAACAACTTTTTAAAAGTAACTAATCAAAACTTAATAGGGTCGTCTGAAAGTTTCAATAAATAAGAAAACGAAATATTTTTCTTAAAAAATTTCAAATTTTCAAATCATTAAATTTTAGTGATTTAGCTTGGTTAGTTATTCATTGAGTCATTATCTAAGTATAGGTTGTTTTTTTTTCATGGAAAAAGTTTACTTCAGTGAGAAAATGAAAGAGTTTTACGTGATATTTTGAGATACCAAATATCTTTTTGACAACTTAATTGCTCGTTAAATAGAAACTAAGAAAGTATTAGTTTTTTAAAATTTTATTCCAGACATTTTTTTTCTCTTAAGCTTGTCCTTTAAATGATGCAATAGAAATCACATTCTGAAAATATTTTTGCTTAGTAATATTAGTTTTAAGAAATTTTAAAAAGAAGTTTAATTGAGTCAAAATTGTAAGACAACACAAGTAGAAAGAGATTCAAAAAGGAATTTCATTCCTTTTAATATATATACAAGAATTAGACGCTATACCACCCACTTCGCTATTTATTTTATGATGATGTATGAATATATACTGTTTATAAATTATACTAGGCAGTAAAAAACAACTTTTTGTCTGTTTCCTAGTTTTAAAAAGTAATTTTGGGTTGAAAAAAAACGAATATGTAAAAGAAATTTATTTATTAGATCTTGTTTTTAAGATATACCACAGCCCATCCATCAATTCATTGGTAAATTTGATGAACAAAACATTACTAACTAATACATGCAGTACAATGTCATGTTTAAAGAAACCGTGTTCATGTCAGAAATCAGTAGTACTTTTTAGTTTATTTCCTGTGGACATTTCCTTTTGAATTGCCTCTTGTATATAGAAGCCCGAGTATCCCTTATATCTGTCCAGCAGAAGTTTGCGAGCATTGATTCATCCCGACAACCCAGATATTTACGTTCAATTGCTGTGATATCTTGATGAAACCTTTCACCGTGTTCACATCGCTTATAGCTCCACAGTTTTTAGGGAAAAAATCAAGATGGGAATGTAAAAAGTGGATCTTTAGAGACATATTGCATCATGGGTCATGAAAAATTTGTAGTTCTTTCACCAACTGTTGATAGTTCTCATCCTTTTTGCTGTCTAAAAATCCTTATACCACACTTATCTTTGAGATCTAAATATAGTTAAATTGATTTACCTTGACGAAAAATAGTAAATATATTTTTTTAATCGTGTAATTGCCAGTTCTTTGTTCTATTGATGCTCTAGGTTAGACTTAAACACACCGGAAGAAAGGTGGCGCGGTTACACGCCTTTAGTTGGAAAAAAAATTGTTCCTGAGGCAAGAGCTTCCGTCTACCCACTCAAATGAACATCAAAAAGATTATACACAGAAAGTAAAGAGGAGTAAAAATACAGCTATTTATGAATAGCGAGTTCTGATTCTTGAAAACAAGAGCTAATCTGAAGTTTTTATGATGATTTTCGTGTTTTTAGCAGACTAAAATACTTCATAATAAACTATTTTTGAGCCCGAAACAATTTTGATGTTGCCTAGTGTTATTTACACCTAAGTCCTAACATTAAGCGTTTGAATGTATTGAAAAATATTCTTATAGCTTAGTTAAAAAAGACAGAACCTGAATTTATGAAGTATGGATAGATTCTTAATTGCCTTTTACACAGTGCCTTTTACCGAGTGCGAAAATTACAGCAGCATAAAATAAGATCCCACTCGAATCATTTCGGCCTAATTGGCACGCTCGAATTAACTCGAGGGAACACGCTAAGGGGTTAAGCAAGTCCTTCCGGGTACTAGTCCAAGACCCGTCAGATGCGCCTGGTTATCAGATCCTAACACTGCTAAAGTCTTCAAACTCTATTTGTATGCCAAACTCAGGCTCTTGCACGATAATTTTTAATATGTGTGTTATATTTTTCGCATACTAAAATTTCTCTCAACATAGAATTTATTTTAATGTAAAAGATTTTTTAAGATTTCCGTCTTCTGGCCATTTTAAGTTCACAAACGCGTCCCATAGTCCCATAGAAGTTCAATTTTTCACCTCAAACCCAGACGCAACCATCGATTTGAATGCAATAAAGTAGATCCGAAAGAGATTTCTGCCTGCATCCACTTTCGGAAAATATTTTATGCCTATTTAAATTACTCTATATGAGTTTTCAGATCTTTAAAAAATATTTAGAAATATATATATTCACGTATCGGAGAAATATGCTATTCCAGAGAAATACTTGCGATTATTTTTTATTAAATGCATTTTATTGCATTCAAATTGATGCCCTAACCTAAATACTAAGAAGAAAGTAGAATTTTTATTTTTTAGATTATTTTTTTTTTCAATATGGATACAGATTGGTATTCACCATTGTAGGCTTAGGATATTGCCCGGGAGCTGGTATCACTTTTTAGAGTGGCACCCTATAAATGGTATACCAATTGCCACAAATAATTTTGATGCCCAGTTTCCTCTCCAGGGGGAGGCACTAGACCCTGACGATGAGAACTTTTTAATTTAGGAATTCAAACGATTCATAATACACTACTACAGGCGTCCTTAAATTTTTCTGATTAAATCTGTTAGTTTTATTTTAGTTTCTTGTTTGAAAAATTATGATTTCATTGCACTAAGTGAGTTAGGCGCCTGGTAATACCAGTTCAAGATCATTGATCACCGTAAAGTGTGCTAAAAAAGAAAATAATTTGAAAAATGTTCCGAAATATTTTTCATAAAAGTGAGAAAATAATGGAATTACAAGAGAAAAAGTTCGTTATATAGAAAATGCCCTTCATTATTTGGAGGTTATTTTACAAAGAAAATTGTAAAATGTTCTTGGTTCCAGGAAAAAACTCTCGAAATAGAGAAATTCGTAAAATAGTGGTTAGTTGCATGGAGGATCGACTGTATAAAAGTATAAGTGCACGAGGGACGTCCTGAAGTAAAATTCATCACTTTTTTCACTCTGAAACTTTACTGCCAAAAGCATACATCAAGGCATCATGAACTACACACCTTGCACTATTTTTTAACATAGTCTCTAGCGACATTGAGAGATTTATCACAGTGAGCATTTATTTTTAAGAACTCGATGCCCAGTGGTGGAAGGCATTGTCACACAACCTTCTCCTCCTCAGCATTGTTTTTAAATATTCTTTTCTTCACTTGTGAACTGGGATGTTTCCACATCATTGAGATGGCCTAAGTTTCAAGGGTAATGTGGTGTCCCCATGTCTCACCATAGCCTGTGAGGATTTTAACACTAACTCATTTCACTCTCGAACGCAGTGATCGAGGCCGCTTAATATTATTGCACTCTGAAAGTCTTGTCACATGAGCATTTTTTGTGCAACCATTTCGGCCAATTTTTGAAGCAGCTGAGGAAGAAGAGTTGCCGTAAGCAAAACAACATGCTCTGACGTCAGATGCGTTCTATCTCCGCATTTAAAAATTAATCGCCACTAGCGCTTTTGCGGACTCGCTAGTTTTTTAAAAATCTTTTTGCGTAATGCGGGTCTTAAGGATTCGATAGGTATGGAAATTTTTCAGCTTCGTCAGTCAAAGATCTCTCCATCATTTCATTCCATTTTAATACGAACGTTTCTGATACTACGCTTGACGAAGACGAGGTTGCCATCTTGTTTTCACGTAGGAGACTAATAACATTATTGGATGAAATTTGGAGCTATTTTAATTTCGAACAACTTTTTTAGATCACTAAAATGAAGTTGTTCGAAGCTGTTACTATGGCAACTGAGTAAAAATTGGTCGGTTGAAAGAAAGATTGCTCCAAATTTATGTACGCGTGATAAGGACTTTATGATCCAGGGTCAGGTATCTTAGCACTCATCTTGCAGGCATTTTCAATTTCCCAACTCATCATGGAGCATGTGATAAGCCAGAACAACAATACGAATTGTGTACGCCCCTCTGAAATTGTTATGCGCCTGTGGACTAACACTATGTTGTGCACTCTAGCCCCTTCGGGACGACCGTCACGTATATGCGCCATCATGAAACGCTCACAGTTCCCAAACGTCACATATACGTGCTAGCGCATTTCTCTTTCCAGGGCCGATCGTCATATCCCCGTGCCAATGATTCGGAAATTTTAAAAGCTCAGTGCTTTTGGCAATATACACTGGTGTGCAAAATTAAGGACGAGACGGTTTTTTCAATATAACTTTGTACAAAAGCATTCCAAATCAACACATTTAATACCGTAAGATCCCCAATACGTAAAGACATGAGTAATGTAAGCAACACTTACTAAAAGAGAAATCAGAAGGATAAAAAGAAGCTTTATTGAAAAAGTAGCATGGAGCGCAATGCGACTGAAGGCCGAAACATACCTGTGATGGGTGTCCAGTAAGAAATATCCGGTCTTTAGTAGGGGATATGATCTCCCCTGACTGCTAGGCAGGTTTTACAGCGTCTGCCCATGCTGAGAATGAGGGTGTCAATGAGTTGTTGAGGCATTGCTGCCCATTCGTCTTGCAGCGCCAATCGAAGCTCCGGAATCGTTACTGGTGGTAAGGTACGAGCTGCCAAGCGTCTGCCTAGAAAATCCCATACATGCTCGATGGGATTGAGATCCGGAGATCGTGCCGGCCAATCCATACGTTCAATATCCTCACTCTCTAAGAGCTGTTCGGCAGCTACTGTGCGATGACATGGTGCATTGTCGTCCATGAAAAGGAACTGCGGACCCATAGCGCCTCTAAAAAGACGCACATATGGAAGAAGAATCTCGTTACAATAACGGGTCCCGTTGACTGAACCTGCGTCGAAGATGTGAAGGTCTGTACGACAACCAAGCATGATGCCTCCCCAAACGAGAACACCGCTACCTCCATACCTGTCCCTTTCAATGATGTTCGAGGGATGATTGCGGCTTCCCCGCTCTCTCCAGATGAGTATGCGATGAGAATCGCTATTCAGACTGAATCTGCTCTCATCTGTAAAGAGTACTCGTCCCCATTCATTGTCTCTCCAGTTCCCGCACCACAGAGAACGCCTTCTCCGATGGGCAGGCGTTAGAGGTACACACCGTACAGGGCGTCGTGCAAACAGACCACCACCGTGCAGTCTTCTGGCCAAGGTAAAACGCGATATCGGTCGTCCAGTCGCCTGTGTCGTGTGTCTAGCGATTTCTCCCGCTGTCTGCTGCCTGTTTCTTCTGGCCTGTAAGGCAATATACCGGTCTTCTGCGGGTGTGGTTCCTCGTGGACGACCACTACTGAACCCCCGGATAGCTGTTCCTGTAGTTTGAAATTGTCTCCAAAGTCGTGAAACGATGCTGTGAGCAATTCCGAACTCTGCAGCCACACTTGTCACACTGCGACCTTCCTCCAACTTCCCAATGATTTGACCTCGGGTAAAAGCATCCAGATGTCGTCTAACAGATTGATTATTCGCCATTTCTCGCTGAGGCAGCAACTCGGTGGGATTTTAACTGCCATACGGTGTGCAATCTCTTTGCCAGAAATACTAATCTTACACCGACAACATGCTTTACTTCTCAGACACTCCCCCATTACGTCTACCTGCATATCTGCGCATGTGCTACCGTACATCACCTCACTTAATCTCCTGATTGGTCTTTCTGTCCGCTCTGCCTCTTCGTTCAGCTGATATGCTAATTTTTCGACTTCGTCCTTAATTTTTGCACACCAGTGTATGGCATAACATGTTCATAACATTCGTGATATTTGTAGATCTTTTACTTGAAAGGAGAGAAATATTACTCGCATGTGCACGTGGATTTTGATTTATAAACATTAGGGGAATAGAATGCTTCCGAATAGAATGTTTTGTGACTGCTCTTTAAATGAACACGGGGCTTTTGTTTATAGTGAAGATGTAAGTTGTTTTTTTTTTATTTTCGCTAGAACATTTGGTTTGAGTTTGCAGTCTAGATGACTTTTGCAAATGCTGACAATGAAATGTTAAAAAAATTGTACTTAAACAGAAAGTGACTGGAATAAATAAAGTATGAGGGATGAGAAGAAAAAAAGTTACAAGTAGCAGCATTTAAAAACTACTTATTGTTGAGAAATTTTGTTTCTCCAGACAAATGGCGCTACTTATCATGCAGCTGGTTTGCGGGTAGGTAGTAGAAATTCTCAGACGGGTTCAGAATAGAAATGGCAAGACGCTTAGGAAACTGGTCTCGTTTGGAAGTGCGAGCCATTATTCGATTTTTATGGGCAAAGAATGTGTCCGCATCTGACATTCACAGTCAAATCGTGGAAGTTTATGGTGAAGAAGCAATCGGCCCACAGCATGTAGCAAAATGGTGTCATTCTTTTCAATCAGCATATAGGATGTCGAAATCCGCATTATGGGAGGGAGTGGCCGTCCAAGTTCTCTAATGGCACAAATCAATACGACACGAATTGAAGAAATGATTCAAAATGATTGAAGGTTAACTCTGAGTGAAATCTCGACAGAGCTGGATCTGAGCTATGGTAGCGTGCAGCATATCGTTTCTGATGTGCTACAATATTTCAAGACAGTGCTGTGAAAACATCCACCGAGACCTGGCTCAATACGAACAGGAATCTGATTTCTCCCAAGACGGGTTAAACAAGTTGGTTCTGCGTTCTGATTGGTGATTATGTCGAGTGATAGACGTATACCTGTTAGTTCCATTTTGTATTTTCTGTCTATTGTTAACAAATATTTCTTTATTCGATTTGTGACTTTTTTTCTGATCACTCCTCGTACGAAATATACAAAACATATGCCGTTCATATAATATACAGACCAATATTGAACAACACGTTTATATTTGGGTTTATTTATGGATATAGGCTTAACTGCAATAAATTTTCCGGCATGTGAGTGATGCTTGTGAAAGAAACCTCTGGCTCTAGGTGTGCGCACACTGTTATGCCCTTCGTCCTAAAAGGGCTAGCAATGTTGTTTTCATTCATGGATATGGAATAACGCCTACTTTGACCTTCATCCTCCTCACTCTGCATTCCTTCACTGAACACGCAAAACCAGCGACAAATCATTTGACGAGATATTATCTCCTCACCATGCATGGTCTGTAGGCGTTCTTCGGTGATGAGAAGACACTAGTCCTACCCATTCACACCAAATTATATGAAACACTTCTGTTGTCGACCCCGTTGTCAGCGCATGTCTGAATGCCATCGTGATTTGTACTCGAATAACCTCGAGCACGCCGGTCTGCTGCTATTCTCTCTTCTTCAGCTCTTTGCTCTCTCTCTCTCTCTCTTGCATCATTTTTCCTACAGTAATATTTTTTCCGTCATTTGTCTTACCGTATATGTGGTATCTTATGGTAATTGCTTGTTTCACCTGGTGTACCATGTTCTCTTTCAAAAAAAATGACGAAACTTACTTTCGGAACACACTTTGTATGTCAATTTCAATATAATCAAACGTCATACCTTTAACTATAGTAGGAAAGTAAAGTATTATGGCTAAATTACATAAAATAATTTTTATCCAGTAGTGTTCTCCAAAACTTTTTCTTGATAATTTCTCTTCAGATTCCATGTGAATAAATAATAGTGTTCAAAAATAAACTGTATTTTTCAAACACTTCTGACCTTCGAAGCTCTGAATTTATGCTGAATTTTCGACTAACAAAGCTGTAAGCTCTCTTTATTCCAGAAGTTCTCAAACTGTGGGCGCCCCACCTAAGGGGACCTGACAACTCTAGGGGGGCGAGCATATTGAGAATTCGAAAACAAAAGACTATTTTAAAAAATTATTAATTTACTGAAAGTAAACAAACAAAATACATTTTGACATAATAAGACATTAAATACATGTTTACACCGATAAAAACACTTACAAATGTATTAGTACTACACAACGTATTTTATAATTATTTTAGCAATACTAAGTTAACAACAATTTTTATAATTGCCGTTGAACTCATGGGCTTGTCATATATGTCATATATAAAATTATATAAAAAATTAACATTTATCTTGATAATTTGTACGCTTTATAATTAATCATTTAACTGTCGATTAGAAGATACGTGATTCACTCCCCAGTGCCACCATTTTCCACGTAGGAGTGCGTATGTGATGCATTTGGGGAAGGGGAGGGAAAAAATAAATAAGTAAATCTCTGAAATAAGTAAATCCTTTGCAAACAATCTCAAGGCCTTTTTATTGCACTACAAATCCTTCGGAATAATTTTATGAATAGCAGTGCACAGAAAAGATCATACTTCAGAAAGACATATATTTTCGTCCGGGGCAATTACCGCTTTGGTTGAGCGTTACATATATATACGCTGATTGTACTTAAGGGGTTAAAATCGCTTTGTAGCTTTAGCGTCGAAGTATAGTATTGTTGAATTCAATACATTGTTGTTGTAGGGGGGGGGCGCAATGGAAACTATGATTGAATATTGGGTCGCAAATATATTTAAAGTTTGAGAAGCACTGCTTTATTCTATCTACGAAACAAAATCCGTTAATGTTCGTTTTGTATCCAAATTTACCAACTTGAATACAAAAATATTTTAAGAAACCTTTTCTTTACTTATTTATAGAAACTTGTTGCCTAGAAATATGGGATATGCATCCATTCATATTTCATACGTTATGCAAAAAAAAATAAAGCTACTAAAAAATTCAAGTTATCAGAACCCTTCCATAACAGCTATTTTACATAGTATTCAACAGTATTTATTAAAATTATTTCAAATCAGCTGTTGAAAATATTGCACGAGATTTTATGTATTTTTGTAATAGAAACATTTACTTCATATAAATTAATTTCATTAAATTTTTTTTAAGAAATGTTAGCTCTGAAATCTTTATTGACACTTCTTTTTAAAGTTAGAAATGATACATTTTAGCTCTAAGTTTAGAAACCTAGAAAATATAAGAAAGCATTTTTTTTAGGTCATAAAAGTCTTTCAAAACCTTCTGTGATATATTTCCATCTCTTAGACAAATATTTCAAACAAATGCTATTTCTATGCAACTGTTTTTATTCTAATGCAGTCTTTTGTAACCTGCTTTAAAGATTTATATGCATAACTTGGACCATTTATAGAACGAACTTCTAAAAATAAATTCGAAAAGTATTTTGAATAAATCTTGAAATATTTCAACACACAATGAAATAACATATAGAGTTTTGTCTGTGATGGCATTGTTTCGAAATATTTTTTTAATCATTTTATTCTATTACAATCTTTTTGCTGCATATTTTACGATATCTCTTTGATATTACCTCATTTTTCAATTACTCATTGACAAAGAATTACCTTTATTTTAGATCTATTATATTTTGATCATGTGATTGATTGATTGTATGATTTTATCGCACAAGAGCCGAATTGGGCTAAATTGCGTCAAACAATGATTTAAAAATTAGTAAAACTTATTTGAAATCAAAAGTAATGTGATAAAGTCAAATAATGTTCAAAATTCTTCAATAAAATTTAAATTAACAGAAATTTAGTCGAAAAAAATTGAAAAATAATGTAAAAGTTATCCTGATTTTCGTCAAGAGTATAAATTAAATCATCAATAAAAACATCAGACTGCAATAAATAAATTCTATGTATGATGTAAAACATTCGATCATGTGATAGATAAAGACATGTGGACTCAAGATTAAATTTTTTCTATAAATGTGAAATTAATAAGTATTAAATTAACTTAAGATACAATAAGAAATCATATTATTTTTACATTGTATCTTAACTGTTACTCATATCTTATTTAAGAGAAAAGCAACTCACTCACATTTTCATCAGAAGATCTCCAGAAATTTTAGACCGACAGCTTAAAATTTGGCACACATGTTTCTTATGTTGAGTAGACATCATCTAAGAATCAGTTCTGCAGAAATATACTTCCAAGAACGAGGGGGTTTGGATAGCGTTTGGGAAGAAAAATTTCTATGTGAAAACAATTAGGCCTTGAAACAGACTTGAAATTTGACAAGCATGTTTCTTTTGTTGAGTAGATATCTCATAATCGTTTCCCAAGTAGAAGTTATTTGAGCGTTATAGATTAAAAAACAATTGCCGTTTTTGAGTTATTAGACCTACAAGAAATTTAGCCAACATTCTTTTGGTGAGAACACATCCGCTAAAATTGGGTTTTTGCAGAAATGGTTTTTGAAAAAGTAATTATACTTAAGTCTTAGAAACACAAGTCCTATCGTTTTCAAATCTATAGAAATATTTTTCAAGGGGCAACTTCCTCATTATAACTCATTCAAGCATTCACTTTTGATGCACCTTTTTCTGCTTAACATAATGCACCAGTTCATCACACACATCTTCCATATTCTCCGAACATAATTCCGTGTGAATTCTGGTTTTTCTCCTGGTGAAAATTTCCTCTCAAAGGACAAGATTTCAGTCCACAGTAAATATGCAGAGGATAGCGAACCAACTGCACTCCATCTCAAAAGAGGAGTTCGGGCGCTTCTTCAAGCAGAGTCAGAATCGTTGGAAAAAGTGTATTGTAGCTTAAGAGAATACTTTGAAAGAGGTCAGGTGGCCTTGGCTGACTATTGGTTATGGTCACGGCCAGCATGTCAAGAGTTCGAGCCCAAATGTCACTGAAGACCGTGAGGGACTGATGCACGTTAAATCTGTCATAGTTGGAATTCTTCCGGTTGGCATGATGTGGTAGTTTGGAGAGGGGGGACCAGCTTAGATGTCGCTCTCGCACCTGATCAGAGTTCAATATTATGAGGTCCGTTGCCAAGAGCCCTCGTGTTGCCTTATAGTGCGATGTAAAAAACACTCACTCACTTAGGGAGGTCAGTACATCTCAAATTAGTATTTTTATATATACAGGGTGATTTGCTACCACACTGAACAACTTGCAGTTTTTTTAGGGGGTACAAAGACGATTCGGAATTCCATAGGAATGCTGTTTCGCAAATGTCTTAGTTGCGAGTTATGGTGCAGAGAAAAAGAACAGAAACACCAATACATTAATGAGACAGAAAACATTTTCTTAAGACAGCGTTTCTCAAACTGTGGGGCGCACCCCCTTGGGGGAGGGATAACTTTACGTGGTGGGGTGCGAGCATAATGAAAAGTCGAAACAAAAGTTTATTTTAAAAAATTATTAATTTACTGAAAGTAAACAAACAAAAACATTCTGTCATAAAAAAATACATATTTACAATGATATAATACACTTATAAATGTACCAGTACTGCATGATGTATTTTATAATTAATTTACAAAACTAAGTAAAGAACAATTTTAAAATAATCACCAGTGACCCCATGGGCTTGTCATAGTAAAATTATACACAAAAATGAACACTTATCTTAATAATTTGTACTCTTAATTGTTAATTCCTTAACTGCTGATTAAAAGCTGTGCAATTCGCTCCCCAAAGCCACCATTTTCTACGTAGGTTTGCGTAAGTGATGTATTGTGTGGGGAAGGAATAAATAAGCAAATCCTCTGCAATAAGTAAATCCTTCACAAGTCTTTTTATTGCATTCCAAAGCTTACGGAATAATTTTGTGAATAGTGGTGCACAGAAAAGATCGTACTTCGGAGAGACGTATATATACGTCCGAGGCAGCCAAGGCTTTGGGTGAGCGATACGTTTATATACACTGGTGGTACTTAAGAAGTTAAAGTCGTATAATAACTTTAGCGTCAAAATTTTGTATAACTGAATTCAATACATCGTTATTGTTCTCAGAGAGAGGGCGCGATAAAAATTATGGTTGAATTTTGGCTCGCAAATATTTAAATTTTGAGAAGCACTGTATTAAGAGCTTGTATTACAACAGGTGTTCGAATGTGCGTGAACTTCTTCTGGGGTCATATAAGGAGCTTGGTGCACATTCCTTCAGTTGAAGACTTCGTTGCTCGAATATCTGCAGCCTGCCGAGAGGATACGTTACATGCGAGGAATCTTCCAGGGTCTAAGGAATTCCATGCCCTGTCTGCCTGCCAGGCCTGCCAGATGACTTATAGTAGTAATTTTAAGCACGTGTTGTAGTAAATGTGTTGCCTTTCCTGTTCTTTTTCTCTGCTTCTTTGCATCACAGCTCGTAACTACGGCATTACCAACCCTGCCCCCCTTTGTGATTATTCTGAGACGTCTCTGTATCTCCTGCAGTTTTAAGTTTGACTATCTGGTTGCTAATCACTCTGAGAAAATTCAGATGTTATTGAAACCACCACGTTTTTTAAGTATCATCTGCGGAAAGCTCACACAAAAATAAATTAATAATTATTTTTGATCTGGCATTTTCTACGTAGATAGACCTGTATCACTTTCAACATATACAACCAATGTCCTCCCCTGTTTTAATAGGCAGTTACAAAATCACAAAACAAGATACAGACAGAAGTCTTTTATCTATGAACAAAAAATATAATGCCATTTTACATTAATTGGTTTTAAAAATTATGTCCACTAAATGGCGTCCTCCAATAGTGACACATTGACGAAGTCTTTCCAGAAAGTTGTCCATAGTTCTTCGTGTCATTTCCGGTGGAATGGCAGCCACTGTCTGGGTTCTTTTTAATATGCCGCACCCTGTATTTAGCAAAAAACCTATTATTTTATGGAAGTTAATTCAAGATAGATTTAACTATATCTGTTTAGAATATTTCGGCGCAGCTTCTTACTCGATACACAGTATCGAAAACGATTAACACCGACCCTTCCCCCTTTATTACAGTCTAAAAACGTTAATAGCATTTTGAGAAAAGACGCATAATGCCCTTTTGGCGGGATTGATCGCCAAAACCTCTTGATTTGATACTCTTAATCTGATTTACGAATAAGCTAAATGTCACCCTTTACGCTAAGAAGTTAGTATTATCCAGAAACTACCCTGAAACGGTCTCGTAAAAGTCAGACATTATCCATTTTTATTGAGCATTAAACTGGGTTGTCGAGTTGTTGCCGAAAGTAGAGAACAGCCTAATTCTAAAACTCGATAAATCACATCAGCAACTATCCAACACAACTCTTATCCCGGTTGACTCGATAAACAAAATAATTTCATTTAATTCGTTGCCCCGATGCAACTTTAGAGAATACTCCATCAACTGCTGATTTATTTAGGGTTGAATTTATTCAATGCTTTCCAAAAAGTTGTGTATATCATGCATTATATATGAGCAGGAAATTTTTGAATACAGTGCAGTTTAAAGTTAAGGGATCAGTTTTGAATCTTGTCCAAATATTTTGATTTTTACTGCACCATTAAAAATCGGGAAACTGCTGTGTAGGGTCATGTTGATCTATTGAATTACGTTAATGATGTTTATATGCTTTATTTGTCAAATTTTATTAGTTGAAGTATTGTTTGCCGTATATTTGCGTGTATAAACCGAGAAGTTTTACATACAAATATACGGGGGTTTTTAAAGTTAAATAAGGGGGTCGTCTTATATACGAATAAACTAATCTAAAAAATAAGAACTTAGTCTGGAAATGACGGCTTAAAAAGAAAATAAAAAACATTTTACGTTAATCATATGCAAGCGAATTTATGAGTGTAACTTTTTCAGTATTTTTATTCTAAAAGAAAAAGTCATAAAAATCCTTCAAAATTGGTATCAGAATTCGAGTTTCCGAATCTTTCTAAAACAAGAAAAAACGTTCCCCCCTTGGAATGCCTGAATGAATATCTTTATCATAGGACAAATTTTTCCTCCGCAGCTCAAAAACTTAGTTCGACGATCACTTGCCGTATTCAAATTTCTCTTTCCACTCCTTTTTCAAACAACAAATAGTGCAAATAGTAAAGCTACCACGGATAGTGCACAAAGTAACAAATAAATGGAATAAGTGGATTAAATCCAGAGAAGATTACCAGAAAAATAAAGTATATACTATACTTTTAAGTATACTATACTCGTTAGTTTCTTACTTGATTGATTACGTTTGATTGGAAAATATTCTGCCCGTTTTACCTTTTAACAAATATTTTAGTATCATCATGATACACATTCTTGAAAATTAGAGATTGGTACTTACGTATATTCGCAACCGTATTGGCAACATTACATGAAACGAAGTACATGGTTGCTAGTCCGATGAGCAGAACACATGCGAAATCGGAGTTGCCTACTTGGCGAGTTATCTTGAATGTTGCATTGTTGCAATAGTACGAAACACCTAGAGTTGTTTGTTTTTTTTTTAAATCTAATTCGGTTTATAAATGAGTTTTAAATTTTGGGTAATTTTTTGAAGAAAATACGCACTTCCTGCTTCTACATGGATTGGCTTATAATCGAAAATAAAATATCTATAAAAATGGATGTTTTTATACATGATCTCGCTTCACTCCAACACCGTTCAACCGATCACTATGAAAATTGACATGTATATGTGTTTTTTGTGGAAAAGGTTTTTGTGCTATCCTCTTTGTTACAGCTCCTTACCAAGTGGCGTTGAAGCATATCAACTTCTGCACCTTTCAATCAATCGCCAAGTTGCAAACATGGTCACAAAAAATGATGCCAACTTGGTTCTATCGCCAACATTTCGCTATGTTTCCATTGAATCGCCATTATAATGTAAGGAACGGTGCTGCTTTTGAATACAATTTTAACATAAAATAAATACAACAGAAAGCAATATTAACGTATTACATATCCAGATGCAAACTTTTTATACTATTTTAAGCGTTCATTACACAAAATTTGTAACAATGTGTTACTTTTGCTGAGCAGAAATCAGCTTAGGTAGGTGTCTCAAAAATCGACCTACGAGAGGAGTTACGGGGCTTTTTAAATAAAAAAAAGTCCTTTTTATCAGTTATTAGATCTACAGACTTACAATTTAACAAATATGCTTTTTTTTCTTCAGCTGTGATATGCAAAAAGCTTTTTTTTTTTTTTAATTTGCAATTCCCGTAAAATTAACTCATTAAAAACTTCTTTATCCTTCAATCTATATTGTTTAATTTTTCAATTTACCCGTCCGAAAAACGGGTATACCAGCCAGTACGGCAATAAAAATTAGCTTCCGGTAAACTCAGAGTCACTTTTCTGTTCTTATTTTAAAGTTTTTGTCAATTTTAATGTTTTAAAGAATTTATTGTAGTTAAGATAAATACGATAAATTTTGTAATAATTTTCTAAGACTTTGCGTTCGTGAAGATTTTTTTTTCTTTTTTTTTATATAAATTTTATTTTAAGATACCAGTGGCGAATCGAGATAAAAATTATTAAAAAATAAATTAAATATATTTAACTCGTTTCTATTGTGATAAACTAAGATAAATACGATACCGTTGACTACAACTTTGTCAATTGATAACACGTCGCCAAATCAAAAACACGCCGCCAAATACTGCCATCGTTTCTACACATGCACGAAAAATAATTCCCACGCATGCGTTTTCCGCATAAGTCCATCGACAAATAATTTGGAAAAGATTTAGAACAATTAAATACCGCTTTTTAAAGTACACGTTCACTTGAATAAGCGAAAAATAGAATATCAAATAACTTAGGCGGTCCAATAGCCATTACTGCGTTTAATATCGCGACAACTGAGTCTTCTTAATTAAGGCACTATATTTCAGATTTTGCTATTTTGCTAAGCCAAATAGTCTTTTTAAACTGATTTATTGGACTGCAATATTTGGAAAATTCCACTGCGTTCACTTCTATAGAAAATAAATGCTAAATTTTAATACTTTTCTTCGAGGAAATACGAGAGGAAATTTACAAATTATAAACAATGTTATTATTTTCGGCAAAAATTATTGCGTTTGAGCACAAACAGTCTTCTGTTATTAGCTGTAATAGCGGCGTTTGGCGAAGTTTTTCGAATTGACGAAACTATATAGTCAACGGTATAATACTTAAGTACCGATTTTATTAATTTTTAAGGAAGTTTTAATTTTTTACACAAACTTATTATAATTAACATCATTAGATCGTTTGCCACAACTTCGTCAATTCATAAAACGTCACCAAATCAAAAGCACATCGCCAAATATTGTCATCGTTTCTACACATGTGCGAAAAGTAATTCCCACGCATGCTTTTTGTTACAATTTGAAATGATTTTCTTTTATTTAACGTTTGCCTATAAAATTTTTGTGTAACAAATTGACTTTCAAGATTTTTAATGGAGTTGAAGCAAAGGTTATGTAAGAATTTGTGTATACGTTTCCTGCAGATTGATGTATTATTTTAATTTATTATTTAGTACTTGAAATCCAAAATATTAAGTTAAATAAAAGTAGAAATTTTTAAAAATCGCGTTTTAAATTTTAAATCACAAAATGAGTAATTTAAATATATATGAAAAGATTATAAAATGTTTTCTATTCTTTGAGAAATATATTAATTTTTTTCAAAATTAATCTGTAAAACTCAATCACTTATAAATGTTGATTCAACTTCTGTACATCGAAACTCAAACTCCTGTCATTGGTGTGGTGTGAAAGTTTTGAGAATGGGGGGGGGGGGCTGTCTCAGATGTTACCTTCGTCACTTGGAAATGGTTCGAACTTACTAGATATGTCACTAACAGATGTGTTTTATCCAAGTATATTACTAATAAATAAATAAGAATGAATCAAAATTAATGGACTAAATTCATGTGACGGCATAGTTACACGATAAAAGCGATAAATGCTAATCAGTTCATGCACTTCGTTGTTGCCAATTTTTGCTCTTTGTAGAAACTTTCTTTTAAAAAGTACACATTTGTCTATAATACTAACGCACATGGGTAGACAAAATATATTGGTTCGTTGATCGGGGTTTGAGGATTTTATGCAAAATCAGTCGTAAGCAATAAGGCAATTCTTTAAGAGCGATGAGTATTTATTGTCGAAAATCCCAATCCCTGAAATACAGGATTCAACAACCAAATTCGTAGAATAAATATCAGAAAAATTTCATACCTTCAACATCACTCAGACACAATTATCAGTGTCTAACATACACTTACATAAAAGATTATCCACAAGCACCTCTCGTAATATTAAACAGCCGAGCTAATCGCTAGTCTTCACGGTCAAGGCAAGTTTACTAATCGCTAGTCAAAACCAGACTGACTGTTACGGGGAGTATCACTCTATTTATAGCCGTAGCGGAAACTTCGAGAAGGGTGCGCTTGTAATCCTAGTCGTGAAATTAGTGGATTTCGCCACTAATTTCTAGAAGAATCCAGAGAGTCCCGAATTCACCAAAAATGATCGCCAAAATGGTCGCCAAAAATGATGCCAAATTGGCTGTATCATCAAGATTTCGCCAAGTTCCCATTGAAACGCCATTATAACGTAAGGGACGGCGTTGCTTGTGAATATTACAATTTTAACATGAAACAAATATAGCATAGAGTAATATAAATGCTTTGCACATCCAAATACAATTATTTACACTATTTTATACAAAATTCGTAACAGTATTTTTACTTGAAAGTAACAGTATTTTTACATAAAATAAGATTTAGGCGCGTTTTGCTGGAGAGTGAACTTGAGCGATGCGTTTTAAGAAGCCAAGCATTGTTACTCTCGGGTTTGTAACGCTCATAACAATGAATCGGAATTTTCCGTAACAATGTAAAGTCCTTCAACAACAAGCAAATAATAAAATCAATTTAAATCAATTTCTACTTAGAGTTATTTTTATTAAATAGTTACAATTAATATAAATATGTATATACATATGACTGAATCACAACAATAAGGGACAATTAGTTTTTATTAATTATCATTAAAGTATCGTACGTGTATATAAAATTTCATTTCAACTGAATACTTTGAAACGTGAGGGGGAAAAAAATCGTTTTAAAGTTTTGACCCAAGTTGCTAAGAATGAAGCCAACGTGATTGTATATGTAATTCTATGAATAATATTTTCAGACAATTAATTTTAATGAATTTTAATTAAATTATCGTATTGTAACCCAAACTAATAGTGTATAGAAAATTTCGGCTTAAATGAGCGCTTTAAAATGTGAGGGAAAAAACAAGTTCGTGGCGTGTACTTTTACAGGACAGATAGAGTACACCAAGACGATGGGAAATCACAAAGGAATACATGGTCGCACGGAAACGCTTTCTTGGCACGGTAGTGACGGCACAAAACACAAGAAAAATTGGACAAAAATAAGAGGAGAAAACTTATTTATTATTAATAGTACAGCAAACATGAAAGGAAAAATCTTTGTTTGGTGTACGCGATAGATGGCACTACGTAAGTCAAAGCCTCGGACGACAGTGCATGTGTATACAAGGCTCTTGCTACAGCGCTGTCTAAGAAGTTTCATTTCTCCAGCTGACAAAGTGGAAGTAGAATAGAACGTTACACAAATACTGAACTCGTTGATATGCATCTAGAGTACAGGACCACTGATTACAATGGACGAGCTGCACAGTGGTTGTTCACCCAACGCTACTCCAGGAGACAAACTCTCAACCACGTAACCTCTGCACGCTTGCACCAGGGATATTTCGACAGCGGATCCTTCATCGTGGATACACAGGAACGTGATTGAAGAGTAAGAACGCTAAGCAACGTGGAGACTGTGATGGAACTGGAATAGAACAATCCCTAAGCCAGCATGAGGGCTGTGACGACGTCACAAGGAGTCGCACGCACCCCTATACATGCCGAGTGTGACATCTGGAAAGCAGGTGGCTTGCTTGTGGGCTCGGAGACAGAGCACGTGGCTTGGGCGTCATTGTCCTTTGTCTGACATCTGGACTGTCGACGCCGGTGTGACTGGTGCACAATGGACAGGATATAACTATATTATGCGCGTCCATAGGCAGTACTTGTCTGCCTTAAAAGACTGGCACCTCGTCGGATGATGTCGGGTCACTTCAAAGAGGAAATGGCTGTGAGGTGAATCATGAACCAGATGTCGGACAAGCCTTTGTCACTGGAAACCTTCGAGAGGGACCAGAGCCATTTTTCTGCCTGCACCCTGCATCAATGGTGGGCTATTGAGACTGAGGTGCAGGGTGCAAAATGGGAGTGGACGAGGGGTGTGTAGTTGACCCACTCCTGGAGTTTAAATGGTTTCGGAAAAGGAAGGGGTCGACTCACGAGGCTGGATCCTGCGAAATAGACGGACGTCAACTGATCTAGAGGAAAGGAAAATTGTGGAGGCAAGTGCCTTCAAGACGAAAAGGCTCTCTTTTCACGTGTAGGCCTGGTTGCGAGGTACAGTGAGAGGTACGCTGACGGTTCCTGAGCCCGATCTGGTGGGATTGAAAACATTGTGTGGCAAGCACCCTCCGGACAATTGAGAAGTATTGGAGTAATAAGACTAAGGACTGAAAGAGACACCCTTTTGCGTCTCTTTCAATCCTTATTTCTGCAATTATTTCAACACTGGACTTCAGTTTTCTTCACTGCAAAACAAAATGCTAGAGGCATTGCAGGAGATGTATAATTTTAATTCATCTAATATTTACGTATTCTAGAAATAAAAATTATTTTTAATGTTTAGCTGTGAGTCGGAATACGCTACCCTGTCCACGACTCCACAGGGCTATCGTGAGTCATGTCGGGATTTTTCACATAACCGTCTAACGGATTCTGCATACTAACGAGGTGCACCCTATCACCCCAACGAACACCCCTATTGTCCCTTTAATGGTCTTTTTTCTTAATTTTCTGCTGTACTGAGGATAAACATGTTTTCTTCCCTTATTCATGTCTTATCTTTCTTGTGTTTATTGTCGTTACTACAGCGGCAGGAAAACCTTTCCTGCCTAAGACGATTTTCCCCATCGTCTAAGTTTACTTTGTCTGTTCTGAAAGTTTGAAACCGTTGTACTGATGCACCCAGTAAGTGCGCATTATATTCCGGATTTTATGGTATACACTTGGAATTTACGTGAAAAATTGCTTTTCCCCTTTCGCATAAAATGTCACTTATTTTAATCAATACCTTAAAGATTGTATAAACACGCATCTTTAAAAGATTTTAATAAAAAATAATAATATCACCTCTTTACATCAAATGGAAGTAAAAATAAAGCAAAATTTGTTCGACCTTCACATATATTACGTTCCAATTACGTAAAAAAGACTGAATATTAAGTTACGAAAAGAGCTAGTGATTACCTAAGTAATTATTCTCATCGCTTATTTTATTCGATATTTTTTCTTTTATTTACATAACTAATAAGAGTTAATTAATGAAATTTTTTTTCTACTTCCTTTTTAAGAAAATATTTTCCTTCGGCTCACTAAGAAAATTCTCTAATACCTTTAAGCAGGTAATTTTTGTTGTGTTTATTTTTAAACTACTTATTTGCTCTTAATTTCTTGGGTACTTCAATTAGGACTTTTTACCAGTAGTATGTATTATTTGAACTTTTCGTTCTTCATGGTGTATAATGAGTCTGAGTTGTTCAGTATATTATGTATATAATTAAGTTTTTTTAACAACTTTCACCACAAAAGTAAGAAGAAAAAGACAATATTGATGTAATTTTACGCATGCGTAAAAATAGTTTTGATTTAAAAACAAAAGCTTTTTTTTTCAAGCTGTGACCGTTGTAGTTCGTAGTATTTTCAGTTATGAAGCTCCAATGATTCTTTAATAATTTATCGAATTACAAACACATAGGACTACTCAAACTCATACACAAAAATTTACATATATTATATACACGTTGCAGAAATCATAGAGAGAAACTCTGATGGTTGCTCTGTCTTTCGCAAAATACTCATTGCTATTGATACAGGCCTTAATGAGGCACTCTCGATTCCTGGTTTGAACAGCATCTGAATATTATCTGACAGTCGTAGTGCCATTTAACATCTTTCTAACTGACATAAGGTGGGTAAAAAAACACAGTAGTGGCTATTTTAGAGAAACTAAAACGTCTTTCATCTTCTCGTGAGATCCATCTACAATGGGTTCTTTCACACGTTAATATCGCGGGCAATGAGATTGCTGACGCCCAAGAAAAAGATGGCACAACTCAACTCACTAGGAACTCAGCCCCTCTCATCTGTTCAGAACTGTACTTCACTACATCAACAACAAGCAATCCCCTATTCCTCCTGCTCATCACTGGTATGAGGCTATACGCCCTAGTGGTTCTCTTTCCGTTCAATGCAGCATGCAGGAACAAACTACTCTAACTCGTTTCAGGAGTGGCCACCACCGAACTTTGACTTTTAAGGATGGAAGCAAAATTTTTCCGATTTGTGTTAGGTGTTCTGCCTTCCAGGCATCTCCAAGAACACATTCTTGACTGCCTGGGGCTTACTAAACAAGATCTTTATTAGAGCCCTCTAATGGTGTTGGACTTTTTGAGAGTGAGTGAAGTAATGGACTTGTTCTAGCTTGGCTCGACATGGAGATGAGCAATAACAGCAGCATGTACACGTTTTAGGTAAATAAAAACAATCTCCCGAGAATTGTTGACTTTTATAGAAAAGCAATAAAGTGGGTCAAGATGGCATCCAACACATATGTCTTCAGCAGATAAAAAACCTCCACACAAAGCTCACTGTTGGAGCTCACCAACCTCTCTTTTCCAGGTTCAATCATAGAATCTCCCAAATTTTCCACACTTAGCTCAGTGGCGGAGCTTACCGAACTCTCACGTCGAGAGACAATCACAGAATCTCCCAAATTGTTCACACTAAGCTCACTGGTGGAGCTTACCGAATTCTCTCGTCGAGATACCAATCACTGAATCTCCAAATTTCCGCACTTAGCTCGCTGGCGGAGCTCTCCAAGGTCCTCATTGAGATCCAGCCACCGATTACTCTCTAGTGTGGCACTCAAGCAGACGCAGTGCCTTGGATCACTTCTCGTTGCCACCTAGAATTCTAGAAGGTGCTTTTAAGTTCGTTTCACCATCGCATGACCTAGTAGCCATAGTCCCGAGCTCGTGGACAGTGTGTTATGAGTTCGAGTCTTAGTGTTTCTGAAGATCCTCAGTGTAGAGGAATTGGTGCAAGTTAAATATGTCGAGGCTCAAAGTCCTCTCATTTGCGTGGTGTGGTAATTTGGAGAGGGGAAAGGGTGACAAGGGGTGCACTTTATAGAAATGTTTTTGTAATTTGTTTTCTGGTTTGCATTTTGAGATAAAACTTTCACAACCTCAGAATAATCATCTGCTGTTGTTTCTTTTGAATGGAATGTAAAATTAAAGGTTTTTTTTTAATTAAATGGCTCCTAAAACTGATAGATGGTTCGATAAGGCGCTTTCCGAGGTGAAATGTTCGTTTTAATAAATTATGAAATGGTGTATCTCTCGGCTATTGCGTTTAAAAAAAGGTATTTGTGAATAAAATTTTAAAGGGAAAAAATGCCTAGCATTCTAGTAAAGATGAAAGAATGATCACGAAACCTCACCCTGAGACTGATAGAACACAGGCAATTGTCAAGAAAGTAAAACTTCTGATCCTAAAAGAAAATCAGCCGACTCAGATTCGTTAGGAAAGTGAAAGCATTCATAAGGATTTGAAGTTCAGATGTTTAAACCTAAAGTTCATCTGCTTTTGTCAAAATATATTGCTGAAAGAAATACAAAGTGCAGAAAATTATCTAAAATGTGTGGTAACATTAAATGAGATGTGTGTATATTTAAGCGACTGTAATAAAAGATCAATTTTCTATTGCTTAACTGACACGAATGACCGTACGAAATGGCTTCATCTACGTACAGAAAAGTTACCATAGGGATTTATGTTAGTTGCGTGATTTTGTTACAACTGCAAATTAAAAACCAATAAAGTATCAAGTAAAGATATAAGCTTAATTCTTTCTACTATCAGCAGAATATTTTAGAACTAATTTTTGAAGAAATTCTAGCCTTATATAGAAAGGACATTAATAAAGTTGAATTTCATATGGACAAAGCCTCTAATCACACGTTCTAGTTTAGCAAAGAAAGAATCAGAAACAGGAATACATTTGATGAAATACCTGTAAAATTCCCTGACGCTTCTCCCTTAGACTCTTGTGCTTTCTCGGTTTATTAAAAGGAGCATTAGGAAAGTGGCACCCATGAAAGCTAAACCAGCGTTTCTCAATCTGTGGAGCGTGCCACCCCCCTAGGAGGTGTGATAACCCTAAGAAGGGGACGCGAATATATTGGAAAGTCGAAAATAAAAGATTATTTTTAAAAAATTTTATTTACTTAACATAAACAAATAAAATATATTCTGACGTAACAAAAAAATGAAATACACATTTACACTGATATAACACACTTATAAATATATCAGTACTGTGCGCAATGTATTTTATAATTAATTTAAGAACTAAGTTAACTACTAAGATAAGAACAAGTTTAATAATTACCAGCCCAAGGTCTTATCATATACAAAATTAAATACAAAAATTAACACATATCTTGATAATTTGTACGATTTGTAATTTATCCCTTAAATGCCAATTAAAAATTACGCGATTCACTTCCCAATCCCACCGTTTGTTACCACGTAGGCGAATGCATGTGGTATATTGGGGAGGGGGGTCGAAAAGGAATAAATAAGCAAATCCTCTTAAATAAGCAATTCTGTCGCAAACCCTGTTAAGGTCCTTTAATTGCACTCCAAAGCCTTCGGGATAGTTTTATGGATAGTAATGCACAGAAAAGATCGTACTTTGGTAAGACGTATATATACATCTGGGGCAATTAACGCACTGGCTAACATCTAGACGTTTATATACGCCAATGGCACTTAAGAGGTTAAAGTCGTATTGTGCGTAGCTTTAGTGTCACAATATATTGTTATTGTGTGGGAGGGGGGTGCGATGAAAACAATGGTTGAATATTGGGTTGCAATTGTTGAAAGTTTGAGAAGCACTGCTCTAAATGGACTTTGAAAAACGGTTTCTGAGGAATGGAGTCAAATTGGCATGGTAGTACTAAGAAAAAGTTTACTGTCATGGAAAATTTGAGCTAGAGATATTGTTAAGAATCATGGCTATCAGATAGACGCAAATTTCCTCAAAAAATGCGGTTTTTATAGATAAAAAAAATTAATGATCAAAATCATCGTTTCCATAAAGTGCGAACGACTTTCTGTATATGAATTGATGTGCTCGTTATAAAAGTATTGAAAGTAATACAGACCTTCCTCGTTAGACAAGAGAATGCCTGTTTTTGCTGTTAAATAATTCTTCGTTTTCATAAGTAATTTCTCATCGGATTAAAAAAAATTACGTCAAAAAAGAGGAAACATGTAATTACATTTCTAGCCGAAGCTTCGAGATCAAAAGTTATGATCCCAGGAAACAATTATTTCATCCTTTATTCTATCCTTGATTACTTTTCTATTGATCTTAAATGACTTTTGAAGCAATTAAGAAATACAAGTTTTGACAATAGTTCTGTGCTATGTGGTAACGAAACAAAAAAAAATTAATAATAACCAGAACCTCACGCAAAGCATCAATTAACTTGAGATCCAAAAACGAAAAGGTTTCGTTCGCTTTAATTTTTCCCTTAAAGGCATATTTTTTCTCCCTCTGCCTCGTATTGAAAAAAATTACTGGAAGCCAGTGAAATATTGCATAATTCAAAGTCAATACGAATGAAATTGATTTCTGTTTTTTGTATACTATAGCAAAAAAAAAAGGACTCGCCGAGAAGAAATTGTCCGATTGCGATAAAAATTTGTGGATGTGAAGAACATATATAGAAAAACAAACGTTTAAAATTTCCGAGTAATTGAATAACTATTTCAAAGTTTGACCGTTACAAAGGGAGGAAGCCAATAAGCCGCTGGTCTTCCTCTGACCTGGATGCAAGCTGCCACCCTGTGGGCATAGACTGATAAAATTCCCAGATAGTGTTCTGCGAATTGTCACCAACTGTTGGGCAAAATCAACAACATTCTGGTAGGGTTGTAATCGTTTTCTCATAATGTCATAAATGGGCTCTATGGGAGAGAATCAGGTGACCTAGCTGGTCAAGGAAGTGTAGGACAAGCTTAAGACAATTCATAGCAACACGTACCGAGTGCGGCTAGGCATTATCGTGTTGAAAAGTAAGTCCTGGGCTTGAAAAAGTCGGTCTTTCTGCTATGTTGTGGCCTTCTTTGTCGACGCTGCTGTTCTGACACTGTTATGTGTCATTGTTGACCCACTGTTGCCATCACCGTCTGATCGCCGCTTTGCTTTGACCCAGATGTTGAGTGATTCTTCTATTCGTACAACCAGCTTTTTTCAATCTGATCGAACGACATCATTTAAGGTATCCGACTACCCTAAAACTGTGAATTTTGCCAAAAATTGACAATTTTTTATGATTTTAATTTATAGGCCATCTTATTAACTTTATAAAAATACCAATTTATTATTTCTGTTCACTAGAATAAAAATACAAGTTTTAGTAAAAGCAGAAGCGTTAATTAAGCAAGATAACATACACTAAAACGCGTTTTACTCGAATGTGATTTTCGAAATGCTCAAACGGCCAGGATGCTCAAAGTTTGAAAATAATTAACTAATTTTTGTGTATTTCTGTATAATAGTAAAGTTTTAACTTTCAGATTTATAATCATCTTTTATTACAAATTTACAGTCCCTTATGTGAATATAAGCACTGTTTTTTAAGCAAATTTCATATAATAACTAAGATAAAGTGCTCTAGTTTTTGTAAAAACTAAAACATCTTTTATCCTGAACGTCATTTCAAAAATAAATAACATAGCACCACATCAGAATTGAAAAATTGAAAATTTGTTTATAAACTTTTGGTTCAGAATGGACCGCGTTTGTGTTATTTTTTGTAAATTTTTACCAATTTTTTCCATTTGAGTAATAATAATTTCCTTTTCTCTTCTTAATTTTAGTATATTTTTTTTAAATGTACTAAACAAATCTAAAAACAACAAAGAAGTCCCCATATCTTCATGTTTTTCAAAAAAAAAGTTATCACAAGTAGTCGAATACCTTAAACTCTCTCTCTCTCTCTCACATCTGCTCGTAATGTTCACGAATCCTCCGGTGAGGCGTTGTTACAGCCAACGTAAGATATCCCAGTCAAAATGCAGCAAAAATTTTGAGAATCCCTCCTCCTTAGTTCCAATGGGCTAGCGCTCCAGCTATTCATTCATTGGACACCAAATTTTAATCATTTGCGTGTTCGGTCCAAATATCATTGCATTCGAAATTTCATAACAATCTGGCAAATCCTTCTTGGTTGTTGTTGAGCATGTATTAATCTCGAACTGCACATAACACAAGATATACAATATAATGGATCGTGGTTATATGAAGAAAAAAATACTATTAATCACAACCCCTACCTATAGGTCGCCTTCAATAATCTTCTCTGTTCTCGTAGAAGATGCATAATCATTCAGCATTTAACAGCTTGAAGAGAATTAAGTAACTCGATGTTAATAAATTAACCTCAGCGTAGTTAGCTAACATTTTTAAAAAAGAATTGTTATAGATATGTCATTTTTGCCACTCAATTCATTTACTACTTTTAAATTACCTTAAATTTCCCGCTTCGTTAAGCTCTTTTCGAAATCTGAGTTATTTCAGTTTAAAAATTGGATCACCTTATTATAAATAAGATTAACTGTACAAGAATTTCTTCTAAATATTTTTTTGTAATTTTATACCAAATCACACACATGAATATATATTGCAATTTTACAAACTGTATTGCTGCCCAATGTGTTAATTATTAAATATATATTAAATAAAATGTAATTAACATGTGATTAATGAAGATCACATGTTAAAGGCAATCACGTGATCTCCATTGAATTTAAATTTCCATTAGTGTTGTACTTGTTGTTCTATTTGTAAATCTTAAATAATATTTCAAATTTCTCAAAATTGGGCAAAGATGTTAAAGTATTGAGAAATAACTTTCATCAAAAAGTTCTTAAGATTAAAAGAAAATTCTTACATTGTACGTGTACCTTTAAATCAAATGTATTTTGCTTACGTATGTGCGTTGTTATTCTTGACAAATATTACTTTTTGAAAGAAAGTTTCTACAAGAAGTAAAAGTTGGCAACAGTAAAGCGCTTGAACTGATTGGCTGAAACACATAATTGCATTTATTGTGCGATTATGACGTCACGTGGATTTATGAACTGATTGGTTGAAAACACATGATTGTGGTCATGTGGTTATGACGTCATGTGTATTCAGCCTAATGACATCCTACATCTTTTAAAATACCTTGCATATCTCGTGACATATAACTCTTATTCAAAATTTAACACAATTTCCTCCAAAGCTTAGAAAATTATTGAAAAGATGCTTCATCCCAATTTATTTCTTTAAAATAGTATAATATTGGATAATAATTAGGATTAATTCATTTGTTTCACGGGGGTGGGGGGCTGTGCTAATCAATTGGTTTCGTTACGGACTCGTGGCCGTCGTGTCACGAGTAACGCTGATGACCCACCTTGCAGAGGGGGCCGATGCGCATTAAATATGCCGAAGCTAAAACGTCCTCCAGTTGGTGTGGTGGGGAAGTTAGGAGAGAGGTGCCAACTCAAGTGTCGTTCTCGTCATTTGACCATGGTTCACAATTACGACGTCCGTCGCCAAAAGCCCTCGAGTAGCTGAATAAGGTGATGTTAATTTTCTTTCACTCACTCACTTACAGGATTTGGGGTGTTTGAGGACGGTAAAAATATTTTGGACCTTTTGTGTTGAATAATCTAGTACATGCCCCCTCCCTAATAATTTTGCACGAATATATGAGAAGTATTTTTCGGATGGTACATGAAATTTAGAATATATATTTATTCTAAACATTTTTTTAAAAAAATAGAAGATCTTATAATGAGGAAATCATTTTTAAGAATCACATTTAATTGAGTAATTTAAACTTTATTAATAAAAATAAGTATTTTATTTTCTTAGAACCATTAAGAGGATGATTTTGTTTAGTTTTAATCAAAAAATTGGTAAAATTATTAAAAATTTCCTTTTTTAACCGCGCTTCCTTAGAAATATTTTGGGAAAAAATGCAAGAAATCATCACATTTTTTTTACTTTATTATTAAATACTATAAAACGAAACAAAACAAAATATGCAGGTTTTAAGTTGAATTTTTAATTTTTTTAGGTGTAAAAGCATTTAGTTTTAGTATTAGTTTACTATCCTGAGCTATCTCGGGCAAACGGAAAAAAGTTAAATATTAGTCTTTGTAGATTGTTTTTGAAACAAGGGACAACACAAAATGATATCTGACTTCTGCGCACTGGTATCTGGTTCTTTTCTTGCTCGCTTACCTCTGAATCTATTTTACGGGAGCACAGAGTACACTGTATCGTTGGATTTGATTTTTTTTCAGAAGTAGGAATAACACCTGGAAATGCCTTGAAGTTAACCTGAGTGGTGAAGGACTAATGCTGGGTCATCCAGATGTGGCAGAAAACTCGTCACGATGGTTTTCTAACTTCAGTTTTTCAATCAGTTTATAAGGGGTTTACATTCCTTCTTCCCTGTAACCCGGCTAGAGGTGTAGGAGGAACTAAATGATCAGACGACACATGATGAACTTCAATTATTTATTTATCACTATTTACAACTCTGACACAAATAATACTCTAAATAAGATAATTTTGATCAGTCGGAGCACGAAGGTGAGACAAAATGGCGTGGGGAGATACTTTTTCTAATCATACAAATCCACCCTTACGGTAACTTATACAAAGCTAGATTAATTTAGAACCGTTCTAATAATTTAACTCTCTAACTTCTACTTGAAATAAGATCACAGTACCTGAACTCTTGTGGTCTTCTTATCCTTACATTTATGTTAACACGGCTCCCACAGTTGAACTAAGCGCTTCTTTAAGATTCCGACTTCTCGCTTCGTACACTGTTTACTTATACGTTTTACTGCCGATTTACTTAGTTTCTCAGCTATTCCCTTCACATATAATCACTAACCTTCAATTCTCCCTTCACTAACTCTCAAACTCGCGACTACAGAATATATATATTAAACTTAATTTGCATAATCACGCTTTCTGTCCTCGGAGAAAGTAGGTTGAACAAATGATGGCCCAAAGGGAATCCCCAAGGGGTTAGTAGAAGCAACCATATAGATTCGTCACAAGTTCCATTCTAAATTGTTTAGGTGATCGCGTAAACACCTCCTACTACCCTACACTATCTATTTTGTCATTGTAGTCAACTACATATTTATGCCTGGACTTTGTCTCTCCCTATTTGTTTGTCATATTCTGCATTTCAGTTGTATGTATTGTGGAAATTAGACTAACATCCTTCTTATTTTTCCATTTCATTACAGTTACTTTCCCTCTCTGCTACACAAAAAATTCTCCTTTTTTATAATTTCTTTGTCTTTAGATCTCGAGGTAAATCTTTTCTATTCAATCGGAATGTTCCCCACATCAGTCTTTCTTTCGCCTAACGTATCAGCCAGACCTGGTGAGTTATAAAAATTGTCAAAACTGCCAATCAAAGCTGAATATTTCCTTTCATTTTCTACAGGTCGAACAAAATTGTGATAAAACTAATCATACTAATAAATCAAATTCTGCTCCGCCCGAGTTTTCTCGGGATAATAATTAACTGCAATATATATGAACCCGAGATAACTCGGGATAACCATACAAGCGGTTAAGACTCTTCTACATAACATTTCTTCGAAGAAAACTCCTTGTTGACTATAAGTTCATTTATTTTTGCCATTTACGCAAACAGAAGTATTTTAACAAACATTAAACCTTGAAGCAATATAAAAAATACTACAATCGGCTTAAAATATAAATAACATTTCGAGAAAAATATGTATAGATCGTCTTCGAATAAATAAAAAATGCAATCCAAACTATTATTTTCTGTTGTTTTGGATATAGGAAAGATAAAAGTAAGTACAAACAAGGTCTTGCAAAAAGAAAAAAAAGAAAAAGTAATATAAAAAAAAGTTTTAAGTTAATTTCTTCTTAGATCAACAAAAAAAAATTTATTTTAGTTACCTTTTATTAAGTATTTACAATTAATATAAATATGTATATACATACGACAGAATCACAACATAAAGTGGCAGTTAATTTTTGTTAATTATCATTTAAGTATCGCATTGTCATCCAAAACAATCGTGTACTTAAAATTTCAGTTCAACTGTTCAACTTTGAATCCTGAGGAAAAAAATCTTTTAAAGTTTTGACTCAAGTCGCTAAAAATGAAGCCAACGGGACTGTATCTGTATTATTTCAGTCAATAATATTAATTAATTATAGTTAAATTATCGTATTGTTACCCAAAACAATAGTATATAGAAAATTTCAGCTCAAATAAGCGCTTTAAATGTTAGGAAAAAAAACCTTTTCAAGTTTTGACCCAAGTCACCAAAAGGGTCACTAAGTCACCAAAAATGATGCCAACGTGGCTGTATTTGTAATTCTTTGAATAATTAGTTTTAATCAATTAATTTTTATTACTTATAATTAAATTACTGTATTGCCATCCAAAATAAGCGAGTATATAAAATTTAAGCTCAAATGAGTGCTTTTGCATTTTATTAACGATTGAAAATTTTGTACAAGATAAATATATATATATATGCATAAATATATAGAGAGAGTGAGCTAATAGTAGGAATTGAAAAATAGAAATGGTAGAAAGCCACAATGCAGAATGAAACCAAAAGAATATAATACCGTACCATATAAAGCAGTCCGATCTCTAGATTAAAAAAAGATCAAGACATGCAAAACAGTTTTTTCAATCTTCTTTATTACAGTTCTGGACCATTTGTTTGGTTTTTATTAGTCTTCTTTGGGGATCTTAGACAAAGACCGTTAAAGTATCGATACGAAATCCTCAGTTTCATATTTTAAGATTTAAACTGTTATACTAGAGATGTTCGGACATTTTATGAGAGCAACCTCAATGGAATAAAAGATGTAACCCAATTCTTTCCTTTTTATTTTTTCATTTATTTTTATTTTAAAAGAGGGTTATTGAACTACAAATCTAAGCTGGAACAATCAAAACTTTATGATGCATTTCTATTTGCATACTGAACTGCAGTAGCCTTGTGAATAATTCTCAAACTCTTTCACTGAGAAATATCGTATCATTTATTCGAATATTGTTTCATTATTTCAAATTAAGGGGTTGTTAATTTTAATCCACTTTAGGGAAAGGTCAGGCGTGAGGTCTATTGGTGATGAACCTCGTAATTTTGAACTGCAGTCAAGTGACCAGGACAACATTTGAAGTGGCAAGCCCATTCTAAACTTTTCTTAAATATTCTTTTTGATTATATTTCTAATTCATCCAATTTTTTATTTGAAAGGCTCTGGAGTGGTGATTCGGAAATTAAACTTTTTGCTTTGCTGTTTAAGGTATCCGACTACCCTAAAACTGTGAATTTTGCCGAAAATTGACAAATTTGTTTTTATGATTTTATTTTATAGGCCATCTTATTAGCTTTATAAAAATACCAAGCTTGTTATTTTCCGTTCACTAGAACAACAACAAGTGTTTTAATAAAAGCAGATGCCATTATTGTAAGCAAGATGTCATACTTTAAAAAGCGTTTTATTCGAAATGTATTTTTTTAAATACTCAAACAAAGCCAGCGATTGCTCAAA